>FIZU01051244.1:0-33205 GCA_900064475.1 Pseudococcus longispinus
TGACCACTTAATAAAATTTTTCAAAATCGAAAAAGTCAGAATTTTTGAAATTTTCCAAGTCCAAAAAATCGTTCGAAATCTGAAAATTTTTCCAAGTCTAGAAAATCCAAAATAGCCCGAAAAAATATCTGAAAGTCAACCTAATCTCCAAAATTTTCCAAGTCCAAAAAAATTGAAGTGTTTGTCTGAAAAAATATCTCAAAATCAGCATCATCTCTGAATTTTTTTCCAAGTCCAAAAAGTCCGTGGAAATCTGAAAAATGTTTTCAAGTCCAAAAAAGTCTGACAAAATCTCTAAAAATCAACGTGACGAAATTTCATGTCGTTTTTTGCAGGTTTGGTCATCGCAAAAGCATATTCTATGCTAAAAACACAAAAAAAATTCAAATTGATCAGGTATAACCTCACCTGAACCTTGCTCGATAAAGGGTCCAAAATCTAAAACTTTTCTATGACCTCGTAATTTTTTTCCGTAATCCATGACTTTTCCACGACCTCCATGACCTGTTAGACATCCAGTATTATTCAATGCTAGACTAATCCATTCTTGTTCTTTGTTTACGAATTCGTTGGAAAACTCATCGTTGATGTGAAACTGATCGATTAACAAATAATTTGATTTATTTAAGGTCCTTATATAAGACCGATGATAAATGGACGTATGACTCGAGATGAGATATACGTAGGTACTTATATACCTAATTGTATAAATGTATGTTTCTGGGGTATTGCGTGTACCATCTACCATCAAAGGTACCTACGTACACTACTTCCAAAGTAGCACGTGAAAATTTTCATTCTCATGTGATGTAGGTAGGTATCGATTTACGTAATTTTTCCATTACAAAGTGACGCGAGACGGGAAAAATTTCCAGCTAAAATATGGCCCCCGCATTTTGATCTGAAAAACGCGTAATTTCCGGAACCAAAAATACAAACCGGGAGTAGGGATTGATGTGGACGTTGATGAGCTAGGGCTAACAGTAAAATTGCCGAGGTACTTTCTCGCAGCATTCATTACACATTTGAATCAATTACGCGATTTCACTGTAACATCATAATAATCATAAAACTAAATTTGCAGCGTAAGTTGCTATTGTAAAGTACCGTTGAATTTAATAACACCAACGCTGGCTGTATTGCTCTTATAACAAGTATTAAACGTATTGCTCAGTACTGCCTTTCGATTAAAACGGTATTAAAATACGAGTATAGCGATAGGTTGCGGCCGGTGCGACGCGAACAGGAGTTCTATTCAAATAGTCGAATTAGTTCCACTTTTTTTTTCATATTGAAAGTGAAATACACAACCAGAAGGAGCCTATGGTATCTTCGGTAGAAACTAAGCGAAAGAATGCGGTTTTCTATACCCGTATCGGAATCTCTTTGTATCATCAAGTTTTTCATGGTTAAATCAGTGGACATGCGCTTTAATGTATCATAACCTTGACCTCTATCTTTACTATATTATTAGCATGGCTCGATACCCTTCTACCTTATATTTTTTTACTTTTTTATTCATAACGTCTACTCTAACACGTCTTCATGGTAAGATACACAATGTAGTTTGATACTAATTTAGGCAGGTAATATTATACCGATGGGTACTCTACTCGTATTAGTGCCCATTACGCATAGATTTACATTTTTCTCCCTTTTTTAATATTTACCGCGACGTTTAAAGATGTTTCCGATGAAAGAAAAAGTGTCATGTATTGATAAACGAGACGTGCGATCGATTGAAAAATGTTGAAAGTTAAATCGTGGTGGATATTATGAAAGCAACTAGATCGATTAATGTTCCATGAACGGTTGCTAATAAATTTACATATTTCACACATGCGGACGAACTAACGGTTGTTTTTTTTTAAGGTAGCATTTTTAAATATTTTTCATTACGACATACCACCGTGCATCGAACTTTACAATCGTTTTGGAATTTAGAAATTGTGAAAGCATTCGTTGTTGAGAGTTGAATTTATCTATACGTACGATGATAGGATAGTTGGAAAATCAAACTGGGCGGGGGGTTTCTCGAAATTATTGAATATCGTTTTTTTACGTCATAAGATATCCTGTATCCCTTCCGCCGTGCCGGGTTAATGTTTCGATGGAAATTTTTCATGCCAAATTATTAAAAAAATTAATCACATCTCTTCTTTAGAGCGGAGTGAAAAAAAAACATACCTCAGATTTTGACCAAATCCAAGGGAGTGGTTCATTTTGAGTTAGAGATGTACCATAGAAAATTTTAGACACCTAGCTCAAAGAGGGACGGAATTGAGTACTCAAAGTGGGATCACTTTTGAGGAAAATACGATTTGTTTGCCATTTTTGGATAGTGCCACGTACCTGCCTGGTGTACCTCGACCCCCTCCCCCCCACCCATCGGAAAAGGACAATTTGAGTTTCTGCACCTTCCTAGATCATTAACCTCTGAACTGGATACCACTTATGGCCCTTTGCCAGGGGATTGAAAAGTATCAGAAGCCTGAAAAAACGAGATTTTTGAGTATGGTATAAAAAAATAAAATACCCTCTGATTGGTATAGAAACTGGACCAAAAAGGGTCCTGTTGATGCAGAAAAATAATTTTCGATTAAAAAATTAAACGGTTTTCATTGCAGTCATGCCAACTTTCAATTTTTATAAAAAAATCAAAATTTCCTAATTTTTGATGGCGAAAATCTCTTTTTCAAAAATCGAAAGTTAGCGACTGCAATGAAAATTTTTCAATTTTTTAATCGAAATAATTTTTTGTATCAATAGGGGCCTTTTAGGACCAGTTTTGGTACCAAGCGGAGGGTATCTATTTCATTTTTCCTAACTCAAAAATCTCAATTTTTCAGCGATCTGCAACGTTTTAACCCCCCCCCTTCCCCCACACAGTGCAATAAGTGGTATTCAATTTCAAGGGCAATGGCCTGAAGGTATAGAAACTCGAATTGCACTTTTGGGGGGGGGGGGGAGTGACCGAAGTATCAGGCAGGTGATACTATTCAAAAGAGGCGAAACCCGTAGTTTTTTCAAAAGTGATCCCACTTTGAGCATCCCCCAGCACCATCTACCTTCGAGCTGGGGATCTAAAATTTTCTATGATGCATCAATAACTCAAAATGAACCAACTCATTGGATTTGGTCGAAATCTGAAGCATGTTTTTATGTTTGACTCAAGCCCAATTTTTATACATCGTTTTTTGTTGAAAATTTCAAAAACTATACAAAGTGTCCTAGGTAACACCAAAAAAAAGTCAGATAAAAACGTTGCCTATGTTTAAGATTAGAGGCAATGTCTTTTCAAAAAAAAATTTACTCGAAACTAATTTTCAATGATTGGAGTGAGTATAGTAAATCGAAAACCGAACAATTTCTTTTTTCATAATTTTTTGCCTAATTTCATAATTAAAGGAGTTATAAACGTAAGTTGTAACAAAAAAATTCTAAAAAAATTCAATGAGACTAGCAAAATACTCGTAGTACTTCGAGAACTGACCGAATTTCACTACGATGACTTTTTGTCCATTATCAAAATTGAAGGGGTTATGTACGAGTATATTCAAAGTATAAAATTTAAAATTGCAGCTTTTAAATAGGCGAGCCTATATTAGTCTGTACCTAAAACTTTGATGAACAAATTTTTTTGAAAAGACATTTGTCCCTTAAATTTTAAAGGTATACCTAGTCAACTTTTTTTATATTTTGAAGAAAGTTTGGAAAACACTGAAAAATACCCTTATTTATGCTTTCGTAAGAGAGTGGTAAAAGTGAGAAATCGATCTCTAGATACCTACATACTTAAAGTTTCAGATCATTTTCGTAAATAAATTAATTTTTCAAAATCATTTTCACTTTTATAAATTAATTTTTTATGCTTTGAAAAATTTCTTATTTCAATTAAAATGATTTTAAAAATATTTAAGTAGGTATACAAAAAAGTAAAATGACTTATTCATACATCGTTTTTTTTCAACGGGCCTAAAAATTTCACACATTTTTGACATTTCTATAAGGTATATGTATATACCTAATTTTCTGAAGACTCTCCCCTCCCCCCATTCTTTAAAGAAAGTTTGGAAAACACTGAAAAAGATGCGATAAATTTAAAAAAAATTGTTTTTAAAAAATTATACTCAGTTGATTTAATTTTTAGGGCCCTTAAAAAAACGACGCGAGAAAATTTTTTCTTTAAACAATTCAAGAATCGAGTAATATAAAATTTATGAAATTTCAAAAAGTAAATTAATGAAAATGAAAATGATTTTGAAATATTGACGAGAGTTTTGGGCAAGGAAATGAGAATAAGGCATTTCAAGTACCTACTGCACAATCAAGTGCAAACGATTTACTCTATTTTCAAGCCTCTCCCTTTCATGGAAAGGGGTTTCCTTCACTTTTCAGCACCACTAAGGGAGAGTATACCATCTTCAGCCCTCTTCGTCACCTTAGCTCTTTCCAAATCTTTTTTAATTATTCACGAAAATTTAGCCATTTTCTTGTTTTCCATCGAGTGGGGAAAGTCAACAATTTTTTAAATTAATTTCCTGCTAAAATGAAGACTTCATATGAGAAATTTCAACGTTTTAAATATTTAAAATCAGAACTAAAAGGTATCACAAAGGGTCAATACTCCCCCTCCCTCCCCCCTCCCTCCCAACCGCCCCAAAAAAGGTTGAAAATTACAGAATATTCAAAACGTTGAAATTTCTTATAATAATCTTTCAGGGGGAGGGGGGGGGGTTAAAATAAAATGGCTTAAGAAAAATTTCAATTTCCAAAGAAGTTTTACTCCTTTTTT
The DNA here is from genome assembly GCA_900064475.1 of Pseudococcus longispinus. Lineage (NCBI taxonomy): Eukaryota > Metazoa > Arthropoda > Insecta > Hemiptera > Pseudococcidae > Pseudococcus > Pseudococcus longispinus. The sequence goes on from FIZU01051244.1 coordinate 4,796, forward strand.
ACGTTTTATGGAAAGAGAGGTTTGAAAATCTTCAAATCAATATCCTGCTAAAAGAAATCGTGGTAAAGGTTTAATATGGGTAACGTTTTAAATAAGTATTTCTCAATTTTCAAGATTGAAATTTTTTGGGGAAGGGAACCAAAATTTTTTTCAAGTCATTTCCTGTTGAAAGATAATATATTGGAAGATGGGTAGGTACATATCTAATACGTAAATGAAAATTTTTCAACTGAATACATATTTTATTAATTTTTTTATTACTCCGATTTGAGGAGCATCATAATTCATAGGTACCACTTTTGAACACAGATTAAGGCCTTGGGGGACATTAACACTTCATAGATTTTTTTCAAAAGTAACAAACCACTCAAAGAAAAACTGAGAGAGAAATTTTTTTAACTCTAAAAGTATGAGTAAAGCCTCTTCAATCTTGTAGTAAGTTTAAATGTCAAGTGACGTAGTCAAGGTAAGAAAAAGGCCAAATGATGCGATTATCCCTTACAATCTGGTAAATTTTTTGTTAAATAAATTTTTTTTATTTTTTCCTCTTCGAATACAATTTTTTTTTAAATCATGGTCGCTTCGTCTGAGCAATAATCTTTTCTTCAATTTATTATATTTTGGAAAATTCTTACATAAATCATGCAATTTTCTCGATTTTTCTTTGTTTTTTCATTTTTTATTTTCCAATATCGATCTTTTTCATCAATTTTTAACTCAAGTTTCATGCCTTGCTTACAATCCCATTTGCTGTGAGTGAAAAACTTCTATTTTCGTTTTTGTCTTTTCACCCTCGAATGAACATACAATCAATTCCCTCATTTCTTTCTCAAATTTCCCATACTTTCATCTAAATTCTTCTTGTAAACTGCAAGTTTTTAATTTTTCGATCATTAAAAGATGTCTAAAATTTTGTTCTACATAATTGCTTTTTTTCAGTTATTATATTTCTTCTGTCAATTTGAATTTCGATGTGCCCGTGTAATGGTTCATAATTATCGACGCGGAGTTATCAAACGAAATAATAAATTGATAAAATTCGAATAATTTTGTTATAGCCCACAGCCTCCACACGGAGTGAAACCATTTTTCAGATACGCCGATGAAAATGGCCAAACTACCGACGCCAACGTAGTTTTATACAATTTAGTAGCAAATGCGGGTCTTCCACCTTCTAACGAAGTAACCTGCAACAAGATGAAAATTTGTCAGGCTGCTTTGGCAGGATCTGAATCAAACGACGAGAGTAATTTTGCCCATTACAGTTTATGGTATTTGGTATCGAGGTAAGCTCAATTTAAATTTTTTATATACTACGTGAACTTATCATTGGACTACTTTCATTATTTTTTTCAACGAGAAAAATACTCGTACACATAAAAATTCAATCGTGTAAGAATCACATCAGATCTCTGTAGGGTTTTTTTTATTGTTTTTTCATCAGACGATTATTAACGATTAAAGTAATTAAATATCAATACTTATCTAATTATTTTTATAACTCGGTATATACCTACACATAAAACACTCACGCGGATGCGAAACGTTACATAATGTTTCCATTATATCCGGAACATATTATCTAATTCGTTGATTTACTTTAATATAGGTACAATCGACTATATACAATACGCATACCTATACGTCACGTACCAGTACGCACACGTTTAATGTATTTTTAATAATTTATAGATCAACATCTTCAATTCGAAAGAAGTTACATCTAGATGATGTATTCGAGGCGGTGCAATCACGACAATGTGAACAGTTTTCCTGCCCCATACAGCAAGAAACTACCACACAAAAAAATCAAACGTAACTGGCTAAAATATGTTAACAGCAGTTCAGATCATTCAATATAGTTGTTGCCCATAAACCTCAACGATTAAGAAGAAATGAAAGTCACCATAAGAACATTAGTAAATATTTACTTTCTCTTCGTATTCGTATACTTACCTACGACTAAAGAAAAAAAAAACGAATCTTCACAAATGTTGAATATGGTTTTTAATAATTATTCGACTTAGATAAGCGATAATTTTTCATTCAATTGGAGCATAGCTTTTAAAAACCATTGGTCTTTGTTTTTTTGTTGTTTTTTTTTCCTCTGGTGAAGATATTGTTTAAATGTTTAGGTAGGTATGGTTTTTTTTAACGAGGTGAAAAAATTCGATTGTATACGCAGACCAGACTTTACCTACTTATAATATTGGTAAATGTGAATAGTAAATATAATTATATTTGTAATTAGCATTTATAAAACCTATCCTATGTCTAGGAATTTAATAATTTATAGATAGTTGTTTGGTTTTTTTTTTTTTAAATAAAATAGCAGATACGTTGATTTAAAAAGAAAATGTTTCAATTAGTTGATAGGATACATATAAACTTAGCCCATATTTTTTACAAATTGTTTCAAGTTCATGTTGATTTTATATTGAAAAAAAATTTTACTCGTAAGTAATTAAAATTAAAAAATAATTAGGCGAGAATATCTCATACGAGCGACGTTCCAGCATAAAGTAGGTAAATCAGATTGGCAAAAAATGAGAAAATATTTAAAAAAGTGATAATTAAACAATGTTTGCTTCCAATGAGAACAACCTTCAAGGTCTTATATGTATCCGGACCAATGATTTTCTTTTTCTTATCGCACGAGTATATTTTTAATGAACATTATCCACCTTCAAAAATACGAATCGATTTCATCTTCAAAAATCAAGTTTTTTTAATTTTATGTGGGAAATATTCCTCAGCCCTTTATGCATTTATTAAATATATTGGAAATTAACCCTTTTGTGCGCAAGGGAGATTTGATGGATGAAATTTGAAAATTTTCATTGCGTCATGTAGACTGAAGTCAAGTTAGTGTACGAGTTCATTTTCACCGGTGGAAAATTGAAATTTTACAAAGGAAATAGGATCGAATCAAAATTACCTATTTTTATTTTCCTGTGTGAAATTTTCTATAAACTGAAAAAATTGCATTCAACTACTCACCGATGTAGTGCAAAAATTTCAATTTCTTCTCTCTCCAATTTTTTTATTATTACCCATTTTTTTTAAATGAAAAGAAGTTTGAATTTTGAGTTTGTAATTCAGATATTTCAAAGCCCCAAATGATTCAGAACTTTTTTTAAAAATATTTTAACTCGTGTAAAATAAAAAACAAAATGAAGAGGTTACAAGAGAATTTTCGATTTGAAATGAAAATTCGCCCAGAAAATCAGCTTTCAAGATTAACAAATGTTTTTTGAAAAATGACAATTCCTGTGATAAGGGTGGAAATTTTCCGTCCCACTACACTCTGAAAATTCCTTGCAAGCCACGAACGAAAAATTTTCACCCTTACCTTGATATCAACACAAGAATCAAAGATGAAAATTTCGAAAGAAAGATCGCTAAATAATGATACTTTTTTCAAAAATTGTTATAGAGCCAAATTGTACACATATTTAAATATTCCTGTTCGAAAAATGCAACGAATGAAAATTTTTCCTAAAAAATATTCACTAAATAATGTACGAAGTAGAATTTGACAAAATTTTACTAAATTCTTTAAATACAATATTGCATAATTTTAGCAAAACTTGAAGTTGAAAGGCTGAAAATCTTTGAGAGCCGATTTCCTGAGCGAATTTTCACTGAAAATCAAAAATCCTCTTCTAATCTCTTCATTTTGTTATTTATTTCATAAAAGTATGAAAAATTTTAATTCTAAGTCATTTGAGCCCATAAAATATCTGAATTACTAATTTGAAATTTGGACTTCTTTTTTTTTTAATTGCAATTATAAAAAAATTGAAGGAAGTATTGAAAATTTTGCACCACCAAAATCCCTTTTTTTCAAAGCTGAGTACTCAAGCGCCATTTTTTTCAATTTATAGCAAATCTCACACAGAAAAATGAAAGATACTTAATTTTGATTTGATTCTATTTTTGTATGAAATTTGAACTTTCTGGATGAAAATGACCTTGTGGACTTACATACTTGACTTTAGTCTTTCTGATGCAAAGAAAATTGTTAAATTTCATCCACCAGATCTCTCCTGGGCACAAACATGTTTTTAAAAAAAAGTCCCCGCCATTTCCATACTGGTAACCATGAAACTATAAAGCATAGGATATGCTTTTGCTCATTGAATTTTTCAAGTCCATAAAGTTGTAATATTTGAAATTTTCAAAGTACAAAAATTCATTTGAATTCAGAAAAAATTTCCAAGTCCAAAAAAATCAGATAAAATATTTAAAAGTCATCGTAACGGATTTTCATAAGTGAATTTCGTAATGAATTTTTTTGAAAAATTTTCATTCTAAGTACCTACAAAAAGTCAGGAGAAATCTGAAAATTTTTCAAAATTCAAAAAAGTCCGACAAAACGTCTAAAAGTCAGCTTTAGGTAAAAAAGCTGTCTCACAAAATGTTTGATTTGAACTTTCTTAACATTTTCAAGTCCATAAAGTTGAAATTTTCCAAGTCCAAGAATTCATTTGAGTTCTTAAAAATTTTCTAAACACAAAAAAATATGTCAAAATGTCTGAAAGTCAGCGTATAATCTGAAATTTTCCAAATCCAGTAAGTATGCCTGACAAAATGTGGGAAAATTACCCCAATTTCTAAAATTTTGTACTCGTAACTTCAAAAATTCTAAATTATTTGTCTAACAAAATGTTTAAAAATCAGCATTATCTCTGAAAATCCAAGTCCAAAAAGTCAATGGAAACCTGAATATTTTTCCAAGTCCAAAGAAGTCAGACTTTATCTAATTGGAAGTTCAAAGAATCGGACGCAATGTTATCATGTCTCGTGAAATGTCTAACAGTCAAATTTTGAAACAATCTAAATTTTTCCAAGTTCAAAAGTCAACCGACCGCTTTATACAATTTTTTAAAATCGAAAAAGTCAGCATTTCTGAAATTTTCCAACTCCAAAAAATCATTTGAAATCTGAAAATTTTTCGCAAGTCTAGAAAATCCAAAACAGACCGAAAAAATATCTGAAAGTTAACCTAATTTCCAAAATTTTCCGCGTTCAAAAAAATTGAAGTGTTTGTCTGAAAAAATGTCTCAAAGTCAACATCATCTCTGAATGGTTTTCAAAGTCCAAAAAGTCAGTGGAAATCTGAAAAATATTTTCAAGTCCAAAAATTTTTGACAAAATGTCTGAAAGTCAGCGTGACGGAATTTCGTGTCGTTTTTTGCAGGTTTGGTCATCCCAAAAGCATATCCTATGTTAAATTTAAAAAATCACCTTTCGATTTCCTTTGCTGAATACGTAAAGGTGAAATTAAGTTATCTGTGTGTGAATATATTTGAACAATGTTTCAATTTAATAAAATGTAATTTGTAATGTACAAATACGTATTTCAGGGTATATAAATACTTAGATTCACGTACAGTATTATCTTTATTTTGTACGTACTTTTTATTTGAACTGATGTAACTATATTTCTAAGACAATGTAGATCATCATTTTAGTATTTGCTTTTTTAGAAAAAAAAAATAATAAAACCCACTCACTCCTTTCTTAATAAAACTAAAAAAAGAATAACATCTTCATTGAAACAGGTAAATGTAAATTTAATTTAAAAACTCGATCAAAACGCATCAGGATTATTCACATGTACCAGCAAAAATTCATTCAAAAAACCACAAATATTTCTACCAAAAAAAAATGCTCATAAATAAAAATTATCAAACAAAAGACGAATCCTCATCCTCACGAATAAAAAAATCTTGCATAAAATATTCATCTCCCGTAGGTTAAGGGCCCATCGTCATACGTGTATAAGAAAGTACGTATAGATTTTTTGTTATGGAATTGAACATTAAGGTAAGATACAGAAAAAAAACCTGTTGAAGTTTACGTGTATATTGTATCTCTTCCTACGGCGTGTGGGGGAATTGGGTTAGTTGTGTTCGCGGCTTCGCGGTTGTTTTACGACTGATGTTGTGATACCCCATTCATAGAAGTTTTAGCCAGTTGATTTGTTTTGTTCGCAACGTTGATTGACAACGGTCGTGCAATTTGAATATGTGAAAATTTTTTCGATTTGCGTTTTTTTATTCTCGAGCCTTTTTTATTCGTTTAAATTTTCTTTTGAAATTGGATCATGTTTGATGTGTTTTTTAAATCGAAATTATTTCATTCAAATCGTCGCAGTTTTAGTGCGTTTTGTTTCATGTGTTGAACAGTGAAAGTGATCAATTTTGTGTACTATTGGAGATAGAAGAAAAAACTCAAGGTGAGGTGTTTTTCAGACGTATTCGTTGTTTTAAATTATAGTTGAATGATTGAATTCGTAAAAAAATACTCAATATTTGTAAAATCTGAGGCGAGAATGTCGAATTCGCATGAATTAATGAACAAAAATATCAACGAAAGAAAACCCCAAATAAATGTTCAGTACGTAATTTTACGAAAGCAGTTTTGCGTTAAATTTTTTTTGAAATTCTCAAAGGGTGCATTGTATCGGTTCATTGAACACAGACGTCTTTGTTTAATCTCTAAGATAATTTCCAAGCCGAGTCTGAGCTCATCAGTCACGTAATCATTGAAATATGCTTGAAAATTGTTGTACTTCGAGTTAAGTTAGTGACCCCGTGATTAATAAAATTATTGGTATGAGTACGAGAAGGTGTTTGGTATACAAGTACAATGTTACGGGCAAGGTCAAGATTCAGACGTAGTAGGTATGAGCGGTGCAACTATATATTACATAAAAACATCACTAAATATTTAATTATGGAGTAAATTTTCTTCTCGAACGTTGACTCTTTTTCAAATGTACGAGTATGTTCAATTGTTAGCTCATAAATTTGCTAGATCGATAATTTTACATAACTGCTAAACTTTCAATTAACTATTTTTAAGAAAAAATTGGTATAATTTTTACTGACAGTGACAATGGGTAATTAGGTAAGAAATTTTATAGCTCAACGAGATCCAATTTTTAAAATTTTTAGTATTTTTCTATGTCAAAAAAAATCAAATTCTGTGCCCTGTAGGGTAAATTGGTCAAAAAAATTGAAATGACGTTGATGGGTCAAACACAACTTTTCAATTTTGAAGATAGAATTATAAATACCTACCTATTTACCTACTATTCAATGAAAACTGGTTTTTGACGACTGGACTAAAGTTCAAGATCTTTGAAGAATTTCTAAACACATCTACTAAGTTTTCTCTAACATTAAAGAGAGAAAAAATGAAAAATGCCAAAACTTAGTCATCAGTAGACAATGTTTTTGACATCTGTTCGGGACTTGAGCCAAATTGGCAAAAAAAATTTTCAAATGTGTCTAAAAGTTATTCAAAATTTATCAATTAAATTTACATCACTGCACAAGCAAAAACTAGGTTGTTGAAAAATTTAAAAATTGAATCAAAAATTTGTTTCCAATTGGGTCCCAATTCAAACCACGAAGACCGTCTGTTCATTTCAAAGAATTTGGAATATCTCAGGCACAGATTATGGAATTTCTAAAGGAAGAATCACAAAGTATTGAGATTAAAAGTATAAAAGTCATGATGTATGAGACAAACTATGGACAAGTTTTGAAAAAATGTTTTTTTTTTCAAGGGTATCTTGGTACTTTTAAAATTTCAATTCTAATTTTTTTTTTAGAATTAATTGAGGTCAGTTTAATAATTTTTATCTCCACCAGACACCATTTTTATGACTGTTTTTCTTAAGACCTAAAAAATGAATTCAAATTTATTTCAAATATTTTTCACCACTAGCTTAACACAAATACTGACTTTTTAAAAAAAGATTCGAATCGAATTGAGATATTATCGAACTTCTTTACCGAAGTCGCAAGTTTTCATGGAGAGAGAGGGGGCAGGGGGTTCCTGGACGATTTTTCAAAACAGCCTCTCAAAGCCATAAACTTTTCAATACAAAATAACACCACGATTAGTGCTGCATTATAGTACGGTGTCTAACAAAATTTTCTGAAGCAAATTCAAGACTTTTTTTATGACTTCTTCATACTTTTTTAATGAAGTTTTCTAGTCTTTAACCTAAAAATGACGCCCCTTCAAATAAACGTAATTTTTCCATCATTAAAATAAACTGAAATGCTTAATGAGAAAAATTAGCTTTTACACATATTTTTTTCACACTTTAAAAATGACCTATATTTTCAATACTTATTCAGTTTTATGGCTTTTTTAACGATTTTGATTTTTGGAAGTAAATTTTGATCTAATTTTGTGACTTTTCATGATCAACCTTCTAAAATCATGACTTTTACATGACCCTTTACTTCTTCATGACCTGTAAAGACACCATGATTATCCATAACGCTAACTACATAATCAGAACTTTTGGGGATACACAAAATATACTTCTTTTCTTATATTAGACCTTTAGAAATATCTGACTCTAGGGCCATTTTGACAAATTTGATGAAATTTCAGCTTTTAAATGTTTTTTCTGCATAAATTTTAGTCTTCAATAAATAATTGCTTCTTTTATTGAAATGATGGATATTTTTCAAAATTTTTAAAAAATTTTTCTCGAGTAAAAGACCTCCTTGACTGTCTGTCTGGCTAAGCCACTGAAATACACGACCTTACGTAAGAGTGTACGAGGTGGAATACTTTTTTTAAAGGGAAAAATTGCATACGGCATGCAAAAAGTATCCAAGTTAGGTGTACTATATTAATCCTACTTTAAGGATTTCTCATCATGCCAAATTAAATGCCTACGGTACACTAATTACCGCATAAAAGGTCAATTCAAACGATTTTTACGGAGTTTATCATCCGATTATGCTATTACAATAAAAAAACATTCCATCAAAGAATTACATCACCCTTTTGCAATAATTTCAAAAATTTATCAGTATTCAACCTGAGATACGAGTGTTGACGAGGAAATACATCTAGTTGATGCACTTTTCCAGCAGGAAATGTGATGATATAAAACTCTACGAGACGATAGGTTCGTTGCACCAAACACTCGTACGTACTTCCTTTTTGAATAAATTTCTATATTTATCAGATTAAATATCCATTAGCCATTTTCCAACCAGCTTTGGCATAAATTTAAATTTCACAAAATTTATTATACGCCGAATGCAAATTTAAATCGCAAATTCGTCATGAAAAGACAAGAGGTTATAAAATTGCTATAAAAATAAAAAATTTAGGACGGAAATGAAATCTTAGGAAGCTGCATAGCCTTTAGCTAAATAAGTCTAGAATAGAGGAATCCCGTTTAAAGTAGGTCTACTTAATACCTACGTTCTTACGTTTTAACTCGCGAGTCTACATATACCTAGTTGAACAAATCGAGAATTAAAAATCGACGTTACAAGTGCAGGATATCCTATCGGTATTTTTTTACAGTCAATAACCTTTGTTACTTTCCCTGGAACAGGTTTAGTAGATATACGAGTATATCTCATCTCTATACCGTTTTCGTTTTCGAAATCATCGAATTGTGTAAAGAATTTCGCTCTTATCACGTAACGTTGAAAATATGTGCATATGTCGTGTCGTATAATTCGCAAATAACGTCATCGACCGAATATACAAACGAGTTTTTTTTTAATACGTGAATTTTTTTCAAATTAGTTGAATCGAAAATTTAGAAAAATTGTTGATGCTACGAATGAAAAAATTCTTCTTTTATAAAATCTTTTAAAAATTGATTTGGATGAAACATGTAGTTGGGAGCAGGAGGAGTTTCGAAAATTTAGTTTAGCCTTGAAATTTGAACACTCTTGTTTAGGGTGAAAACTTCAGAGGGGAGGGCTCTGGAAATGTATAATTTGAAAAACTGATAGAGGTTTACTAAACATTTGTAAATTTGTAAAGTACTCAAGGAGAGCCCTACTGCCTTAGTTCCACTTCAAGGAGCTTGACCAGTGCCAAGGAGTCATTCGTCCACGGCCATGGCTATACCCCTGCTGAGTACAAGTTCATTGCTCACCTCTAATTACTGCCACAACTAAAGAGAGAATAAAATCACACCTAGTTCATTAAATAATCCAATAACGTACATTAAAACGGTACTTATTCGAATGATGAATTCTATATTACGTGTATCGAATAAAACCCCGCCAACGAATCGTTTTAAAATAGTCAATTATCTTGGACAATATCTGAATTCAAGTTTCTCCCGACTCATTACTCTTTGTTAGTAAGTTCGATTAGGACATTTGAAATGAAAAAAAAATAAAAAAACAACTAATTGTTCCTGTTTTATATCCGCATATTCACATTTCCTGTTTGAACACGAACACCATCAGCACAAGATTTATATGAATAGGATGCTCTCGATAACATGTATGTTTCGTTCCAGTGACAATTTCAGTTTCACAATTCCATATGATTCATACGTATACGTACGTGAATTACGTAACATAATAGAGGCACTTTTTCTCATTCGAATGCCTATATATCGATACTTAGTTGACCGCAAAATAAATATGGATATTTCGAATGTGATCTATGCCTAATAATTTTGCAATCTTATATAATAAAAAAACCAAATCGGGATTATATAAATGCATAAAAAACTGAGCGAGTGGTGATTTACCTAGTTGAAGAAAATGGAAAATGCAATATATTTGCCTACTTCTATATTGTCTTTAGTTGTAATATAATACAATCGAGTTTCGTAAGCCATTGAAGTATATGGAGTATAAACTACGAAGATTTAGGTACCTAGATCAAATTGCTGTTGAAATAATTTGAAGTTTTTTATATTTTTGCCTTTCCCTTCATAATCCATTTCTTGTAATATTGTTTCATAAACGTAGCATGGCGTAGTATTCCTATCCTGCATGAAACTACTCGAAGTCGAAAGCCAAACATACCCAGTCAGTAGTTCCCAATCGAAAAATTCTCATTTTTGGACAGTGGGACGCTCGTTCCATCCGCCCGACCTCCCCGAGGCGAACGAAAACGAAACGATAACGGATATTTTGTGAATAAACCATTCAGGCTTCAAAGATACCTACTCGTATTATTAAGGCAATGTGAAACGAATCAATTCTTTTTTTCTTCTCATTTTTGATAACGAAATATGAAAAACTGAAGCAATAGGTAAATACAAATGAATACATAAAAACTGGTGTAAAAATTTTAGAAGGATTGCATTTTTTGTTTTTGACTTTTAAGCTTACGGAGTGAGACATGACTCGTCACGCTATCATGTGTTCCATCAACTACAGAGCACAGGCGAAGTCATCCCAGTTTTTCCGAGTTTTCCAATTTCATTTTTTATGTGAAACAGAAGAGTGGTTCAATAAAATATATTATTGTTACATTTGAATCGTTTATACAAAGTACCTTAACATATTAAATTTGACGAACCTTGCTTTTTACATGAAGAAATGAAATCGAGAAATTTGAGAAAAGTAGGGTAGCCCCAGAATAATTTGACCACTCGGTTCAGTATTGTGTGACAATTCGACGTAATTTTATTTTTCTACAATAGCATAATTTCATTCACCTATCCATCAACCAATCAATTCTAATAATTTATTTCAAATTTCAGATGAGGCTGATTCTATCGACCATCTTAATCCTCTCAATCTACGTACCATGGTCATCATGCAACCAAAAAGTACAAACGACGAGGACAGCGCTGCACGTGGCTCGAAGCTTGGATCCCGAATCGATGGAAACGGTTCCAGTAAAAACAAAAGCCGGCGATATCACGACAATTATCGTGAAGAAAAGACAAGGTAAATCCAACAATGTAACAGGCGCTGGCGCAAATAACACGACGACAAATTACGTGTTGATAAGTAAAAGTGAAGAACTCTCCGTTAATGGAACGGAAAATACGACAGAAAGTATAGCCAGAGATAAAATTATAAATAACCAGTCGGCCAATTTCACCGCGCAAAATGTAACCGCATCGCAAAATCGCACCGATCGTAGCGACCACTCACCTCGGGTACCGGAACCAGTTTACGTAAGTTCGTCCATGATATACGTTAAAAACGAACAGAACTCTAATAAGAAAAGCAGAAGCTTGGTTAAATTGGATTACGACGGTATTCCGATCGTGACTGGGGTTAGAGTCCCTGATGACGAATCTGATAAACAAGTATGGCGAAATGCTCGTGTCATCAATGGTGTCTTAGTCCCTTACGATAAATCCGATAAAGAAGTCCTCAGCAAACTGAAACCCGCCAGGAAACCATCCACCCCTAAACCCACCATCGTTCAGACAACCGACGGATGGATGAAAATCGGTTCCATTATCAAAAAACCCACCAAACTCAACCCCACCCCAAGCGAATCGAAAGAAGAACCGTGGAACGAAGATCCAAAATGGGAAGTTTACAAAAAACCAGCCAGTGCCAGACCCGTATCGCCAAGCGAACCTCAAATTCTACAAACGATCGAATTGGGAGATGAGCCAGAAAAAGCTCGACCTTTCAGCGAATATTCCCAATACCCATTGGGCTTATGGGTATCTCAAGAAACTCCTTCCGATCCAGAGCATAAATACGTTACCGATCGAATCCTCGAATACATTAAGAATATCAACAAAGAAGAAATGAAACGTCTATCTGTGCAAAAATTCACCGCAAGGGATGCTCGAATGTTACCAACCCACGAACAACCTGCTATTCAATCGAGAATATTGCACGTTCCTGGTTCTAGCGTATTTCCCAATTCCGCCATGTATTCGCCATCTACTCAACCCCCATCCAGGGTATCCTTCGAAGAGGGTGTTCGAACCCCTGTACTGCAATATGCTCATCCCGAATATGGTGTACAATCAGCCAAAGCCGAGCCAACACCCATCGATGTAATGGAAAGCAAAAAAGATCAATTGTTTTTTGTCGAAGATATACACTCCGATCGAGGTCCATTCGCCTTTGAACCGGCAACTCCCTCAGATGCCTCGAAAACCATTACTGATAAGAGATCGCATGCTCCCACTGATTTCTACCAAAGGCCAAAGAAAACCTTAGCTTATTTTTACCCCGAAAAACAAGTCTACATGCCGAATAAGTATTATGGAAAATACCCATCGGTGAAAAATGACTACAAGGTGTCCGATTACCCCACCATTTATTACGAAGATTTAGACGGACGTCCGTTTTGGTTACGCATCGGTGACTCGTTAAAGGAACAGGTGCAAAGTGGAATAGATAAGGTTACCGATTTAACTCGTCCAGTAGTCGAGCCTCTCGTCGAGGCTACTCAAAAGATCTCTCAAAATCTCGGATTATCGTCCGGTAATCGTGATTTATCAACTATACGTGAAAAACTCGGGACTGTTTCCACTTCTTCGTTGATTCTGCCGGCGATTGGAATCGTTGCTGGGGGTGCTGCGTTGGGACTTGGTGCCGTAGCTGTTGGTCGGTGAGTTTACTTTACAAATAGGTATTTCAGTAAATTCGATATTAATTCAGTGTGACCTGTGAAGCTCAAGTTCCTGAGAGAAATCTTAGGTCTGGACAAATGGCTGAAAGAACGAACTTATGGTAAAAGAACTTTTTGTTGGGATTGCACACAAAAAAAGGGAAGCTGAACAGGATGCCTCCACACCCAGTTGCAACAGGCTTGGATTTCGCTCTTTTCTTATAATCTTTTACTATTGAGGGGATGGTATTCGAACATAATATGATTAATATCAAAATCTGCAACTGGATGGGAATACAGAGGGGGAGGACAACTTGGGTAGGAACTTAGGAAAAAATGAATGACCACTTTTTAGTCTCATTCTCATTAGGGAGGACATCATACGAGACCAGAAGAGCTCTATCGTGGGATGGAATCAGGGAAGCTTTGGAATCTCTGATTGAAAGAGTTTTTAGTGCTATAAAAGTTTCGTGATGAGGTAACATATTTTCAAAATTTCAAGATCAAATAGAAATCATAACAGCCTATTTAGCAGCTCGAAGGAGCAATAGTATTAAATGGTGTTGCTCCTGGCATGTCTTATACATATATCCAAGTATTGACAGAGATCTATGCAGGGTTAATTTTCAAATTAGAAAAGGTGATGAGCACATATATTACGTATATCTATACATTTGTTTGCCTGTCTTATTCAGCAAGAAATTTTTATGGGTGCACAACTTGCATCGAATGAAATGTAATCTAAAGTAAAACTGATATCAGTGATATCGAAAGATATTTTCAAATTTCATGTACAATTCAAAGTGTAAATATGAAAAAATTTCAAGCATCCCTACCTTACGTATTTTTAATCAACATAAAATTGTTATTAGATGGAAAAAATCCCATCAATTCATACGATTACTCTATCAATCTATTTTCCAGCTTGATTCTCGAGAAACATTGTGCAACCTTCTGTGACCAATAACGTGTTATCGATACTTATTATTGTTTATGTTTCACGCTTGATAAAATTGCGGCATTGTATCCACTAAGACGAATTTTTTTGCTCATTTTCCCCGTATGTAACGTCAAGGTCATACGTGAAAAAATCGATTACGATTCAATTTCAATTGAAAATTTTTCGGTAATAGAAATTATTATAATTTCTTCATCTGTTTTTTTTTCGATTGAATTCCAAATACCACCCACATATAATTTTAAATAAAAAAAAACCTATCAACATTTTCAATAAAAGGAAATCAAGTGCAACCGCAAGATACACGCTTAGGTGGTTAGGTACATCGTATTTTGAAGATGGTACGTGAACCTGAATGTGAATATACCTAGTGTTAATGTATGCCTCAAATTTGTGATTGATAATTAAATTCTCACTTGTACAGAATACGAGTACGTTTAATTCAGACGTGGGCATCACGAATTATGCAAATTTAAATTTTATTTTTGACCATCCCAATTTCTAACTGTTCTTTTACGGGTATATTTTTAATTGCCAGCACGTAACAAAAATATATTCAAACGTAGGCCTGAACAGTATACATTAAGCACTTTCACCTTCTAAAAAAAGATTTATGAATTTTCAAACATACGAACATGATAAATTAATTTAAAAATTTTCATTTGTCCACATCAAGTGTACATCTGCCACTCTTCAATTAAGAAAAGCAAATGTATACTTTAATTTCAATTTAAGATTTAAAAACAATTAAGTAGGTATTTTAAATTAACGGTCATATTTCCAATTGATGATGATTTTACTCATAAGTATTAATCGTTGGAATGGAAAAAATGAAAATGTAATCGAGAATTGAGATTTTAACGTGAAAAGAAAAAATATACTTAGCACAAAATCTTGATTAAGATAAAACCGTTTCCATATGGTACTTGGCACAATGCTTAGGTAGATATGCCCAGTAATGGAAGAATTCACATAAACATGGCTTAATTTATACTTATGTATCTCGTGTTAGATTAATTTTCGTTCAAGTTCGTTACCTTCAAAAGTAAGCCATTTAAGAGTGATCCGTATATAAATGCTCTACTTCATTTTCGTGTTTCTAAACATTTTCAGCAACGTACCTACACATAAGTATATCTAGTTTAGGTTTCTTCAAACTTTCAATTTTTATCAAATTTTCAACCAGTGTAAAATCTGATTTAACTATTTCGATAAACAATGTTCATGAATAATCCGTGAAATTAAATCGTACAATTCTGTTTTATGGAAATAATGGTACCTACGATTATTACCTATACGAAGGCAAGAATCGAAAACGTTGGTACAGAAAAAAGCAGTGTTGTTCAAAAGTACCTACGTACATTTTTTTTGATTTTTATGCTTCTGGAACAAAATTTTACAGTTTTTTCCTACAAATACTTTCCCGATGAGAGAAATTTCATCCCGACATTACTTACTTTTTGGCAACTCAGAAAACATTAATTTCGAAAATTTCATCTAAAAATTTGAACTTGACTGATGAATTTTTGAATTTATAAATAAACATATTAACGACGTATTTATGACGGGAATGGGGGGGGGAGGGGGTTATAGGAGAGAAATGATGTAATTTTTGCGAAAAAAACCTCGTTTCGCTCTATTTCAATAAATTTTATTATTTTGACAAAAAATGGATGTTTTTAAAAATTTGACATACAGTTGCACGGGGTGGAGGGGGAGGGGGGTTAAGGAGAAAAATGATGCAATTTCTACTTTCGAATGTCATTCTTGCAAAAATTTTCACCCTCGTTTAGTCCATCTCAATCAATTTTCTTATTTTGACGAAAAATGGATGTTTTTAACAGAGATAGGCAAGATCCTTGACACAAAAGATCCTCAAGATCCTCAAAATCCGGATCTTGGAATCTGGATCTAAGATTATTTTGAAAGGATCTGGAGGATCTGGATCTTAGATCCTTTTATATCGGATTCCTTGGATTTTTAATACAAAAAAGATCCTCAAGATCCAGATCCTTTCTTTGCATTGAAAAAATTTTATTTCATCATTTTTTTGTATTGCTGCTCAGATTTTACACTTGGAAAGCCAAAAAAAGATGACGTTATCGCAAACCACAACGCACAATCATAGTAAAAATTGACCAGTCTTACAGCCCTGATTAAAAATTAAAATTAATTAGCGTGAGTCATTAAGGATCTTTTTTTATATACAAAAAGATACGGATTTCATGTGATCTGGATTTTTCACACTTTTTAAATGATCTGAGGATCTGAGTGTTAGATCCTTTCAGAAAGGATCTTCCCCATCTCCGGTTTTTAACAATTTTACAAAAAATCGCATTTTTATCACATACCCCCCCCTGACTATCTACCGACACTAGTAAACTACTCGCATGGTGAAAATTGAAAGAAAACTCGATTTTTTCAAAATTCAGCATGAATAAGGGATAGAAAATGTAGTAGATATACGAATTCTTACACCAAAAAAAAAAATAAAAATTTGACGAGATTTTGGCTTTTACGAGTACTTGAACATAGAATATCGGTGGTAGATTTTTCTATGTACTACTTCTGAACAGAGACCTCCTTCCCTCTCCATCAAAAGAAAATCGAAATTTTTCAATTTTTTTACCATCATGAACATGAAAAATTTTTAATAGAAACTTGTTACTTATACAGAGGGATGCAGAAGTCAGTTTCCCTCGTCTAAATCCCATTTCGAAAGGATTTTCTGGCTGAACTAAGGGTCCTAGGAAAAAAATGGTAAGAACCAAAGTTGTAGAGAGTGAAATTTTCTTTCTTTTATAAGCTATTAGTTTTTTTCTTAGGAGGCTTAGTTTTCGAGATTTTTGCAGTCAAAGTTCAAAATTAGATACAATTATGATTTATTTACATTACCAACTTTGACTGCAAAAATAACGAAAACCAAGCCTCCCGGAAAAAATTAATAGCTTGATGCAGAAAGAAAATTTTATGCTTTACAAGTTTGGTACTTGGTATTTTTTTCACAGGACCCTTAGTTTGGTCAGAAAATACATGTTTATGCGAGGAAAACACATTCTTGCAAATTGGGAAACTGACTGATGCTTCCCACTGTAGAAAAAAATTGAAAACTTGATGCCTTTTTGGCCTGAATTTTGATACAGAATATCGATACGTACCTAAATATTTTCAGTCTCTTTATTTTAGAACATGAACACCTCCTCAGAACTCCTCCACTCTAAATAATCTGAAATATGACTTCAAATGAATCTAATCCAAGGAAAAATTACACCACTATGCATGATCAAATTCCAGAAATGAATCAATAAATTTCAGTCATCAAAAAAAGTCAAATTTCAAAAAAAAAAATTAGCATCCTAGTAAAAATTTCAATGATTTTTCTACACCATTTTAAAATTAAAATGTGAAAATAATAAATTACGAATTCGCAAATTCGCCATTTCAATTAATGCAATTACCAGTACCTAGGTAAAGAGAATAGAGAAATGATAGCTACTTCAAATCACGTTTCAAATACCTGTACCTACTGCCTCGGCTATAGCCATTTTTAATATATAGAAAACTGCCATATTGCAATGACCTTATTAGGAGTTCACTGTCATAGAATCATGAATGAAATGAAATTCAACTTAAAACTATGATGAATGAATCGTTGATCATTTTTTTTTTTTTGAAAAACGAAATCATACATTTATAAATTTAATTTATGTGAAAATTGGAAAGTGCAGAAAAAACCCATCATTGGGTATTTACGCGTTATACTCGAAAAATACGTCTTAGATAAATTAAAATTTTCTACTCGAGTTATTCATCTTGGTTTGATTACTTTGAATAAAAATCGCGTGTGATGAAAATCTTCACCTTTAAAATTACCAACCAAGAGTAAATAAAAAATTTCCAATTGTAGGAACTAAAAAATACACGCCATTCGTCATCGATAACTCGTAGATAGAGCACCTCGAACCTCGATAATTGTTAAATCATTTGGACAACTTGAGAAATCTACATCTTGATTTTTTAAAACATCCGTTACGATTTTATAATTTGAATGTCATCGACTGCGCGACTGTTAGGTTCCATCTGACACACCCGTTCTTTCATTCAGTGTTTGAGAAAGAGAAAGCAAATAGTATTCAAGAAGAGTGTTACATCATGAATAGCGTAGCATTGGAATTACTTTCTCCTGAATGTGACTCCTACCCGACATACCAATTACAATCGAAATGCGTGATTCTAAACTCTTAACTTATTTAAAAACTTGAAAATGTCTCCAGCACGATACGATATAACTGGTTTATAAGTTTATTCCGTTACATACTGCTATTTTTAGCCATGTATTATGAAATTTCATACATCGGTTTTCATGGGCATATCATGAATGAAATACTTTTCATTTACCTAATTCTTTTTCTGCAAAAAAAGTACGTTGTTTCAATAACTACGTATTTGTTATTTTTCTGGTTATAAAATAATTTTCGAAGCCATTTCTTTGTGTAACGTGTCGTGTGACAGATGTCTCTCTTCAAATGAGGTAATTTTTAAAACAATAACGAATACAAAAACAATAGTCAACTTATCAGTCAGCATAGCACACTGCATGATAACGTAACGACAACAAAGAAATATCGTATACCTAGCCATCTATTAAAACCTATAATAATAGGTGTAAATGAACCCACCCAAAATATTACGTACGAGCATATCTCACATTACTAGCTGAAATAGAATTATCAATAGGTTACGTTCATTATTCGTATATTTTCTATCGACAAATTTAATTCAGGCCAAGGATGAACAGCTGAACACTGGAAAGCTAGATAATACCCAAATCCAATTTTTTTTTAAATACGTAAAATAATATCCCAAACACGACAAATAATAATGCTGACATTGTATTTAAATTTGGCAGGTACCTGAACTACGACGTTGTGAAAATGCGAAACGGAAAATCCATCGAATTCGAGAACAACCTAGAAGTAGCCGCAGATCCGACGGTATCTGCAAATTTGGAAAGCATGTGGGCAGAGGATAACAGCAGATCTCCCAGCATCGAAGCACCCATAAGCAAAGACGAAAAACCATCGAGTAGAAAAAGACGCTCGGCGAATTTCTTAGATTCGGAGAAATATTTGGAAAATATTTTGCAATCTCTGGATGCGCCGAATGAGCAACAAATGGCTACTGATAATTATCCTTCGAGTATGTGGAGTGATACGCCATGTTCGAAGAAGATATTTTGCGAAGCCATGTTATCGCAGACTGAAGACGCAGCTTCATTGATGGATAAAAAAATATATACTTTCTTGTCACTGTAAGTACCTAGTATACACGTATATCTATGGAGAATATTATTTTGAAAATGTCAGCTTATATGAAAATCTCGTAATGATTTTTTTTGGCCACGTATGATTTCTCATCGACGAAGAATTAATTAAAAAAACCGAATTCGAAATAAAAAAAATCTTGCTCTAATAATCTACTTCCTGTCGCGAACGAAATACATAACCAAAGCATACAGTCTGCCTGCTTGTTTGTTGATGAAAGTTCATAAAGTGATTAATTATAACGTTAATTTAATAATGCTGTAAGTGTTGGATTATTTTCATGTTTTAATCGTCGCGATTGTTCTTATTCCCTGAGTCGACAACATTAGAGGCAGCGTGATCAATAAAACTCATCGAAGAAATATTAACCTAATTAATGTCTTTACAAAATATTATCGACGAATTTTTTTCATTGATTCGCTTCATCGGTATAATTCTAAAACGTAAATAGGTAGGTACCTGTCTCTATTTCAAATAGGTACCTAGATACGTGATTAAAATGATAGAAAATGAGCTAAAAATTGATATCAATCTTAGAATCACCAAATACAAAATCAAAATTTTTTCATACCAGTGTGTCTGTGTATAGCTAGTGAAGAGTTTAGAGTTTCTTTGAGAGGGGAGAGGGGGGGGGGTCTGAGACTTCAAATTTGTCGACTTTTCGGTGTGATTTTTCAAACTTTTTATCACAATCTCATCAACTTTAATCGAGTGATCAAAAACATTCAGAAAGTGTAATTAAAATTGAGCCAGTTATTTAATGGGAGCTGGAATGATGAATGCAATTTTCCAAATTTTGAAAAGTTCATAAATTTTTCTCAAATTTTGCCAAAATTTTCCAACTTTTGAAATATTGGGGTCGGGTACCCCCTCCCCCCAGGCCCGGGCACAGTTGAAGCCATCGCTGTGTATAGTACCCATTTCTAGCTTCACATTGGTTTCACCCATATTTTTTCTATATTCTATATTGAAAGAGTTGAACAAAATTTTACGAAAAATTTTTATTAGTATATGTATTTATGTTAGGGCGGAGTGAAATAAAAAACATAGGTACCTTGGATTTTGATCAAATCCAAAGAGGTGGTTCATTTTAAGTTGGAGATGCACCATTGAAAATTTTAGACTCCTAGCTCAAAGGCTGGAGGTGCTCAAAGAGGTTGGTTTTTTTGGGTTAAGCCACCTGCCTGGTACCTCGGTCACCCCACTGAAAAAGTGCAATTTGAGTTTCTACACTTCACCAGATCATTGACTTCGAAATTGGATACCACTTATTGCCCTCTACCAGAGAGTTCAAAAAAATGCAGATCGTTGAAAAATCGAGATTTTTGAGTTACAAAAAAATGAAATAACCTCTGATTGGTACAAAAGATGGGCCTAAAAGGCTCCTATCGATGCAGAAGATTATTTCGATTAAAAAGATTGAAAATTTTTCATTGCAGTCTTACCAACTTTCGATTTTTACCATGAAAAATTAAGAAAATTTTGATAGAGCCCGGATTCCTCAGCATTTGCCGAATCATTTTGATTAGGGGCGAATAGCTGGAAATCAAATAGAAGTTCATTTCATAGCTTAGGGAGCCTGGAAAACGATTTTTATTTTGCCGAATAATGCCGAAAAATGCAGAAATCGTTTATTATGCTGTATAACACACTTTTTGACCCAAAATTCAAGTATAACGATTCATTTTTTGATGATTTGCCTTCCTTTTGACATGAGCTCACTTTTTTTGAACGCGAACACTTACGCCCCCCCTCGTCTTAGTGAAGGTGGAACGCTCCTTCTCCAAGTTGAAGGTGCTTTTAGCGGACAGTAGAATGATCTTCATGTAGGAAAATGTGGAAAAGCACTTGGCGGTGCATCACAATATGCAGTTTTTGTTTCGGTTAAACACCTTTTTCGTTTTTGCCCAATAATGCCGAAAATACAGATTTTAATGCCGAATTCAATGGCTTTCAAGTGCCGAAAAATCGAGAGAGAAAAGAATCAATTTTTTGACTCAAAATTACAGCATATTTGATATTGGGCCTTAAATTCGAGGGCCAGGGTATTAAAATATAGAGATATCAAAAATTTGAAATTTTTTAAATATCACTTTCAGGGAGTTGAATCGTAACTGTTTTGAAAATTGCTTTGAATCATAACCTGAACCAAAATTATTCAAAAACCATTACCCAAAACCGAACCCGAACCAAAATGATTTGAAAACCGTAATCCAAACCCGAACCTGAACGTAATGAAAAATAATTCGGGTTATGGTTCGCTTCGGAGCAGAGCTGTCAAAAAACAGGGTTTAAAACGTTTTTTTTTTGTTTAAAACCGTGTATAAAAGTGGTTGTTGAAAATGTGCATTTCAAACGCGTTTTGAACTCGTTTTAAATTCGTTTAAAACGAAAAAATGAAAAATTTTGGTGTATTTTCAGTTTTTTATTTTTTAAATAATTTTTTCCCTCGAAATATCAATAAAATAAATTAACGAATTTTTCATGTTTTTCTTTTACCTAAAATTTCTACATTGTGCGTATCATTTTTAATGTTTTTTTTGTAATTGTAATTTTAGTACGTACCAATATAATTTGTTTAAAATTTTGAATGAAAAAAAGTAAAAAAGAAACAGTTTTTTTTTCAATTATAAAAAAAACGCGTTTTAAACATTTTTCTGTTCAAAACGCAGTCTGTGTTTTTTTTGGACGTTTTAAACGTTTTGAAACATGTTTAAAACAAGGCATCGTTTTAAACATGACAGCTCTGCTTCGGAGTCTCCATGCACTTTTCATTCAAAATTTATCGTGTAGTAACCGTATAATTATTACTAAGAAGGATTGGAGAAATGGAGACAAAATGTCAAAAATTCAAATCAAAATTCAATAAACGATTCAAAAATTTTCAAACTTTGAATGAATAGAAATGATCGGTCACCTTAAAAATATAACAACTAAAAATCTGCGAATCGTAACCCAAACCCGAACTGTAACCCTAACTGAAACCATTTTCGAACCGTAACCTGAACCGAAACCCGAACCAAAATGATTTGAAAACTGCAGCCCGAACCTGAACCCGAAATGATTCAAAAACTGCAATCAAAACTCAAACCTGAACTGAAATTCACTTCGGTTCAACTCCCTGATTACTCTTGCTTCGGCACTTTCAGTGACGGTTTTAAGGTTTTTGGAGAGAGGGGAGGGGGAGAGTGGTGTCTGAGACGTCTAATGCCAACTTTATCTGGTAAATATATTTTAGAACAGGATAACACATATAAAAAATTCCTATACGTAATTCAAGTAACGAACATCGTTTATTACAACACGTTTTTTTTATGCAAAATATTCTATTTCAGCCGAGGCAGGGCATTCAGTAAGGATAGGGGGAGTGGAGAAAAAGTTATTTGATGTAAAACTTGAAAAAAATATGTATCCATTATTTTGTTGGAAGTAAATTTGTTGAGCGAAGGCAATGCTTTTGACAGAAAAAGACTTTCAAAAGTTAAAACTTCATAATGAATTCCAATTTCCAAACATTTCAATTTAATTTGCCAATTTTTGCCAGATTTTACCGCAATTTTACCGATTTTCGTAATTTTTAAAAATATTTGGAGGAAGGACAGACCCCAGGTAAAATCATCTCTGGGTACTTTAATTGTGATTATGAAATTTCAACTTTTTTGGCTCCATGATGGGAGACGAGAACTCTAAAAACCAATTTTTTGGATTTTTTTCATCCCTTATCTCCATTTTATAAATTGTATAAAAATAAAATAATACAAAAGTAGAGAACTAAGGTTTTAATTTAGCAATTTTAAGGATGGGAATCAATGAAAGAGTTAAAAAAATGAGTCAAACTGTCCTTCCTTAATCCCATGGAAAAAATAGATCCCTATTAATTTGGGAAAATCTCAACTCCTCAAAAATCCGAGTTGGCTCCTGAACTTCTTTAAATGATTTCGGAGTTGGAGTTGGAATTGAACCATGTCTGGGTAATCTGGATACTTGTACTAGGATACGAAAAAAAAAAACATCCAAATTGACAACCGAATGACAATAGATAACCCACTATCAATGTTTTTTCTGACTGTTTGTTATATTTAATGACTCTACAAATATGAGAATACGTCTATCACCAGACAAAATATTTCAAAGTTTTTTTAGACGATTAAAATCCCAACACGAAAAAAACATCGCGTGAATATTGGCACCTTTACGAGTATAAAGATATCTAATTACACACCTCGTCTAATGATCCGATAAAACTACGAAAATTATGAAAGAATACGACGACGCGACGAGAAGCAATCGAAACCCTTTAAAAACAATGTCATTGTCATTGTCATCATTGTGCATCGATGAACACAGTCGACAGATGAATGCGTTGGAAAAATTTCCGATAAATTACGTTAAGCTTTTACCTTTTTATGTTAATTAATGCAAAAATATATCGTTCACGCTTAATTAACGTTAATTATGTGTGCCAACAAGTCTGCTGAATGGAGTTTTTCCTTTTTCTTTTTTTTTCTCTTTGCTTTAATGAAATTAGGTCTTGAGGTAAGAATCGTTTACAAACATGTAGACATTCATGTTGGCACAATCGCGATTCACTTTGTCGACGATATACTCGTACACCCGACGACGACGTCGATAACGTATTATACTATGTATCGCGGTAGATTTTAATAATTAATAGACAAGTAGGCCGAATATACAGTCGTCTCCTAAAACCCAAGTCCTAAAGCGCAATGTTTGGAACTGATGATTCAACTCGAGTTAAATGCATATATGGGAACGTGTTACGCCTAATTTGTGGAGTTGCCTGAGGCATGAAATAGGTAGAAATGCTAAAATCATAAAAATTTTACATTCGAAGGTTTTTATCATTGTTATTTGTTTAGAAAGGACGAAGACGAGCATAAATTAATATTTCAACATGAAGAGCAAATTTTTAGATCCTGTTTAAAAAAATCCATCGTCATATCTTGATTAGAACATTTTTTGAAAAATATGGTTTTGAAAACTTTTCTCTAATGTATAAGAAATTCTCTAATTCAGATAGGAAGACACGCTTTGGAGGGGGCTAACTATCAAAAACTATCGATCGATTTCGATTTAAATTGATTTTTTCAGTGATTTTTTTCTTTTTGATTCTTTCTTTTTTTATCTTTTTCACTGCAGGGTACACTAAAAGCATTCGTCAAAGTCGTTTAGAGACTGATGTAATAGAAAAAATGTCGAAATAGAAAAATGTTTATTTTGTTCATCTTTAGTACGCTTTCAAAATGATCATAAAATTGTTTTCATTCATATTGCTGAATACAGGGAGACCCATTTACAAGCTCCATGGGTTTGAAAATTAAAAAAAACAAGCTCTGCAATTTTTATCCCTTGCATTTTTTTCGTAGCACCCTTAGTTTGCCCGCTATTCTTATGAGAAATTTACAAAGTCAAGCTGGTTTTAAAAATGAAGGAAAAAAAAAATAGCATCGAATTTGAAAATTTCTCATAAACATGGATTTTCTAGCCAAACTAAGGGTGCAATGAGAAAAATGCAAGAGATGAAAATTGTAGAGCTTGAAATTTTCTTTCTCCCAAGAGCTATTAGTTTTTC
The DNA here is from genome assembly GCA_900064475.1 of Pseudococcus longispinus. Lineage (NCBI taxonomy): Eukaryota > Metazoa > Arthropoda > Insecta > Hemiptera > Pseudococcidae > Pseudococcus > Pseudococcus longispinus. Next base: position 30,015 of record FIZU01051244.1, read on the forward strand.
CCCAAGGGGCTTAAGTTTCAAGATTTTTGCAGTCGAGTCGAAGTTTTTTTTTCAAAACCATCGACTTTGTAAATTTATATAAACATGGATTTCCTGGGCAAACTAAAAGCGGTACGAAAAAAATAAAGGGCATGAAAATTGTAGAGCTTGAAATTTTCTTTATTCTAAGAGCTATTAGTTTTTTTCTAGGGGGCTCAGTTTTCCAGATTTTCGAAGTTAAAATTGTTTTATTTTTGAAATGGTCGAATTCGTAAATTTTCCATAAACATGGATTTTCTGGCCAAACTAGGGGTGCTACGAAAAAAATACAAGGGATGAAAATCGTAGACCTTGAAATTCTCCTTCGCTCACGACCTAGTAATTTTTTCCTAGGGGGTTTGGGTTTCGAAATTTTTACAATCGAAGAAGTTTTTTTTCATTTTCCAAGCCATTGACGTTATTGGACCACCCTGTATAGTCATTTCTTATACCAATTCTGCTCGCACCTTTCCAACGATGCAGGGGGCATCTCTTGATTTTCTTATTATAAATGAGGTCAAGTATCACTGTATTTTTTTAAAAAGATTTTAGACAAGGAGATAAGTAACTTAGTTTCGTAGTTTGATATTTTGAACCGGATGAAAAAAAAAATCAACAAACCAAAACATAGGTGACGAAGGTGCATATACCTAACTTAATTCAACACTGACCATAAAGTAACGAAAGATATGTGCGATCTTTGTTTTATCATCTTGGTAAACCCACAAATACTCACACATGACATAACACCGTATCGATTGACTTTCACCAAACGAATGACTGTCAGTTTTAAATCGTAAGGCACGTACCAGCTATCTACACCTTAACTTTATTTCAAATGGTAATGAATAATATAGAAAAGTTTGGACGAGCATCTATACTCAGTGACGCCAAGATTGATAAGTAATTCAGACGAAATTTCACTCTAAATAAGTAATTGGTGAAAGAACACGTCGATGGTCAAGGTGAATGTGTGAAATCTTGTGTAAACAATTTTTTTTGGATTTGAAAATTTCGTAGTTTGATAAAAAATATTTAATTTTCAACTTCTCCCCCCCCCCCAATAAAATTGGGGGTAATTTGAAAAAAAAATCAAGATATTTCGTACAATAAGTATATGTAGTTCAATGATTTCATATCTGGATTGAATTTTTGAAGGAATTGTAAAATTAATTAATTAATTAAAATACGTAGGTACTTACCAATTTAAAGTTGAAAATATCAATTCCAAAATGAAAATAGAAAAAGGTAGCAGACCGACTCGAAATATTTTTCTCCATAATTTTGGAAACCTTCCCAGCATATCTATGCAATAAATCCAAAAATTTAGAATTTTCCAAACATTCGAATTAAAATACATGATTTCAATATCTAATACCTGATATTTTATTTCCAGAATCCATCCTGATATCGCTGCAACAGTGGCGCCGCATTTGGACGACGTGATGAGATCGATAAAAACGAAAAATTGTTCCAAATATGTATGCCCGTCATGGAGACCATCGAAACAAAAAGAATTTTCAAATGGTACTTAAAACACCTCAAGTACAGTGATCTGAAATCGAAAAAACGTCGACGAATGATTTCATTTTAAATACTAATTGATGAATAAGACTGACTACGAATATACGTACATATTCATATAATAATATTGTATATTATTTTGTATTGTTATTGATTGCATTACACGAATGAAAAAAATATGAAAAAAAATCCTATAAGTATACCAGTATTATTTATTATAAATGTATAAATATTTGTAAATATTTATTTTTTTTATTCTCTTTTTTCTTTTTTTTTTCTGTTAAATGATATTTAATTTATTTAAATTAATTTTCTATAACGCATTTTGCTATTATTAAATAATTAGGTACTTATACATCTTGAGAAATTATCAAGGTGAAAATAGGTATTTACGTAAAGCTGTTAATGTTTAATTTATAATTGAGATTGTATCGAGTGAAGAATTTATTAATAAAGGCGATTAATGAATAAGTTACGAGTATGTATGTCATTTGAAAAAAAAAATTCTAAGTGTATTTTGAGATCAGGGTACATGGGGAAAAGCTGAAAATGTCATGAAAGGACAACTATGACGAGATTTAATTGGCAACCCCTCTGGTTATTCCCCCGCACGATGATAAATGGAGGAGTAATAAATAGATACTAGGGTGGGTCGCCTTTGACTTTTTTTGAAAAGTTGGAGAGAGGACCCAAAAAAAAGTTGTGGAGTACCTAGTCCTAGTGTCAAAAGACCGAGGAGAAAATTTTAGGTCTTCAGCTTGAACTTTTCACTCTGCGAATAGAGTTCAAAATTTTTTAACTAAAAAAAAATCATATAAAAATCAATTTTTATTTTGATTTTTTGATGATAGCCATATTATATCCATTTGAGAGAAAAAATATATTTCAGCACTTTTCCTCACTTTTCTGTGGTTTTACATCACTTAAAAAAAATATCCAAATTTTGACTGTGTTCAAAAGTGATGTAATACCTCTGAAAAGTGGAAAAAAGTTCTGAAACTTCTTCTTCTCTTAAAATGGATAATGGATATAATATGACAAGTTATCATAAAAAAAATTGAAATTTTGAAAAGTTTGAACCCCATTCGCAGGGTAAAAGGTTCAAGCCTGAGACCCAACATTTCTTTCACGGTCTCCTGACAGTACACCCCAACTTTTTTTCAAATCTAACACCGAAATACACCATCAACCTGCATTTGGACTAAATTCGTTCATTTTTTCTTTTTTTTCCAACTTTCTTTAAATATGCTCGAATGACGTCATTTTGGGAACCCGCAACTTCTTCAAGATGACCTAGGGGCCCTAAAAATCATATCTGAGCTTGTTTCAAGTTGATATCTTTAATATATTACAATTTCACGAAATCGAGCAACTTCGATTTTTTTTGCTCGTTTTCGAGATTCAAGTATTTTTGACGTGAGAAAAATGTTGAATTAAGTTTTAAAAAAAATCAGTTTCTCGATTTTGCTGAAATTTCAGTATATGAGAGATATCGACTTGAAACAAGCACAGACATGATTTTTAGGCCCCTAGGTCATCTTGAAGAAGTTGTAGGTTCCCAAAATGGCGTCATTCGAGCATTTTTAAAGAAAATTGAAAAAAGAAAAAAATGAACGAATTTGGTCCAAATGCACGTTGATGGTGTATTT
>FIZU01051247.1:0-13575 GCA_900064475.1 Pseudococcus longispinus
ATGAACGTTTTTATGATTATTAATAGTATCAGAAAGAAGAACACAAATTTTACTTTTTAAGAAATGAACATCTCGTTAGCATAAGAATATTTTGAAAACGCAGCTAAGAGAAAAAGTAACATTTGGTAAAAACACATCGAACATCGGTTTATTGCTAATTTTTTCTGAACGAAACGCTCACAACATCTCAAATATCATTTTTCCAAACACCGAATCCTTATCAATAGGTGAATCATATTCATAAAAATCAAAAATTTACAAATCGCGACAATTTTAGCTATTTTTTCGTTGGTTTGCGGTATTAGAATTGCCACAGGGGGCTGAGTTTTCAAGGTAGAGAGCTCCGCTAGGTCTCATTTGAAAGAGAAAAGTTCATAGAATCCGAATCTTCGGTCGCCTCAAAAAGGACATATACACCGCATATGCCCCTTTTGAAGTGACACACTTGATTTTTATTCTTATTGAATAAATGATAGTTAATTTGCCTAAAATATTTGCCGTCCGTTAACGGTTGATTTATCGGTGGATTTTTTAAATTTGCCAATAAATTTGCCGAAGGAAATTTACCGAAAATATTTATCGGTGCATTTCAAACGGTGGATTTTTCGGCAAATATTAAAAATTCGCCGTAAACGGTCGATTTAAATATTTGCCGATAAATTTGCGCAAGTAAATTTAATCGGTAAATCCACCGTCAAGTGGGTTTTTGAAGTTTCAGACAAAATGTCAAAATTTTTCAGAAATTAATAAATCTAAAACTGAGGCACCCAAAGTGAAAATCTTGATTATATGTATTTAGTAGTGTACCAAGAATATGAATGAGAAAAATCAACATTTTAGGATTATTATTTCTCTGTTAAATTAGGTTAGTAGACGAAGTGTTCGAAACATCCTCCTTCTCCTCTATATTCAGAGTAATGGAAATGTTCGCTACCAAACTGTAAAAAAAATTTTGAGCCAGAGTCACTTCGAAAGTTGGGGGTTTTTAGGCTCCATCCACCATTTTATCACTGCGAAAATCCAAGGTACCTGCGTACCTATTTTCTGAAATGCTGGACCTATACCTATAAAAAGCGAACTGAATTTTTTGACCTGCGAAAAAGTCAACCGAATGAACACCTTTTCCACTGAATCTATGTGCTAATTCCCTAAATTAAAATTTTTATTCCATCAAACATTGAACATTTACAGAATAAGCTCCCTATGTAACCTAATGAAAATAATTGGAATTTGATAGTAATACTTGAACATAATCTGTGACGTAATTTATAACTCGTCTTATGATAACCTTTTTCGAGCATGATGCAATTACTTCTACTTTTCCATCAACTCAAAACCAAATTCATTTCATCATCAAATAATTCGCAAGTACCTAGCGATTAATATGAACAGATAAGTAAAAGTAATTGAAATTTTTTCTAAAACGATAATTAAAAAAGTTTACTGGTATCCATTTGTTCAGCACTGAATGAAACTCAGTTTTTTATTCGAGTTGTAGTTCAACACGCGTTGTTTTTCATATCCTAGCGGCAACCTCAATATCTAAGAATACCTGTTTTTCAAAATCATTGGTATGTTACTTATGTCAGTAATACAATAATTGTCTCTGATTAATATAAATGCAAATCTGTGTATGCACCTTCTTATTACGTACTGTTTTCTATTATAGGTTTGAGTTGTTACCTTCGTTATAATGACAACTAATGTGAAATCTCATTCTCGTCACTTTAAAATGCTCTTGGTCCGTGTATCAAGAATCAGTATTCCTTGTATTCTTTTGGCTATTCTTCTAATGCCATCTGCATATGGTGAAAATGGAAAGACGCAATCGACCGCCGAAAGCGATTATTGGTTCGAACGTTTTTGGGATGCAGATCAGCAACTGAATGAAAAAGATGAGCAACTGAATGAAAAAAATAAGCAACTGAATGAAAAAGATGAGCAACTGAAAGAAAAAAATAAGCAACTGAATGAAATGGGTAGACAGATGGTTGAAATGGGTAGACAGATAGTAAGTCTTCAAAATGAGTAATTTTGGTACAGAAATTTCAAAAAGAATATAGGAGTAATTTCTAACATACGCTAACATAAATATTTTTACAGGAAACTTATGGGATACAATGCGCTTTTATTTTTGGTCGTCACGCATGTGAAATTTGTTTTATGCACGTATCGACCTGGGAAGCTCCAATGAACAATGCAGAGAAATCTAAAAAGTTAACACAAATAAAGAAGGAAATAAGAAACATTAAATTTAATTCGAAATCTATGAAATACCAAGTGCCTGAAGATACGAGCCTGTATGGTGAGGTCAATCACGAAATCCTACAAAACGCGACCATACAGTACTTCAGCCATTGGAAACCGTTTCTTGATACGTGTCAATCTACTTTTTGCATACGTTTATTTCATTTACTGAGCGTTGAGCGTTTATCAAAATATGAATTTGGCTGGAGCATTTGCAAATGTTGGGAGGTATTTAGTAATTACATGCACCCTAGGATGCAATCAATGGAGGTGTTTTTAAAAAAAGAATTTCGGTATTCTTTTCTTCAATTGATCAAACATCATAACGAATGGATCATTACTGAAAAAGATCTCCTATATTTAAATATAGCAGCGAGATTCAATGGCGTCAAAGAAATTAAGCAACTTGTATGGTACGACAAAGGGAAGAAATTAGCCATCCCAGTCGCCAGGGACAGTGAAAAATGGTTGGATCAAGATTGTGTAGTGGTTATGGCAACTCAATCGCCGCATACGCCTACCTTCTTCTACAAGTACACAGAAGAGGTACCAACCAGACAAAAACCCAATATCAAGAAATCCAGATTTCTCAAAAATCATTAAATTTTGTAAAAACCTGAACAAACGATTCCTGAACGAAGATTTTTAGGCCCAGTAATCCAGAACCTGGAACCCGAAACTTGATTTAAAAAACTGAATAAAAACAACGTTAATGTGCGATAAAATATTGGTAAAACACAACAATTTTTTTTAGGAACGTTATAAAAATTGTTTTAAAAGCTTAAAATGTCTGTAAAGAAACGGAAAAAAATTATTTAAAATAACCAAGAACGTGTTCAAGATACCAAAAAAAGTTTCTGAAATGAACGAAAGATTTCTAATTTTCCACGGAAATCGTTTTTTAAAACATAAAAAATCACTAAAAACGCCACAAAATTGGTGAAATTAGTAAAAATCGATTTAGGGATATTTTTAACAAATTTTGGGAACATTTGGTAGATGTTGTTTCTCGTGTTGTGGCGATTCTCAATTTAATGTGTTGTTTTTGACTGGTAATCGCCAGATTTTTCTATTTTTTTCCTGTGCACTTATTATTATGTTTGATTTTTTTTTATTCTTCCAACTGTTTCGTTGCTGAGTAATTTTCGATTTTTTGTACTGAACAGTTGAACTCATTCTGTGATCGCGTAATTTGACAACAGTATAATCTGATCGTTTTCTATGCGATTTTTCGACAACAATTCTGAACTATTACAGTTCTTTGTGTTGTGAACTTTCCGAAAAATTGGACTTATTGAGCTCTTAGGAACTGTGTGATACTGATACTCGGTCGTACACAAATCACACTTTGATTCGCAGCCTCTATGACAGTAAGATTTACTACATCGTTCCCAGTCACCGGGATGTATGTCAATATAGTATTATACCTCTGGATTTGGCCATGATTGATATTTACAATTCTGGTCAATTGGTTAGATCAGTCAGTTTTACAAAGTAATTAGAAATATTGACCTATTTGTTAGTTATTGTCCTTACTTAGTAATCTAATTAGCATTTTAATTTCTCGAGGAAAATTTCTTTTCGTATATTTTCTGTCTCGATGAATAAAATTCCGATTCACCCATGTCACGTTGTCATCAAATAATTCTTTTTTTTTTAATGTACAATTTGTACTCGTGTTTACGTACAATGTAAAATTGGTGCGAATTTTACTCGCTTCAATTTATTTGATACGCGTAAAAAAACTTGACAATTTTGATTATTACGAAGAAATAAAAAAACAAACACGGTTGGTATTGTAACAAAGAGTTTATTATGGCGTCAGACTGCCGACGAGAGAACTGAGAAATAAATTTGAATGAACAATCAGGCTGAGTGGTACCAACAGTTACAAAACACACGACTTTTAAGAATAGGTATTTAATTACACCTAATTTCTTAAAACATACGAGTGGCCAATCAGTTAACATTTCGATTTCCGTTCAAAGAAAATTGTGAATTTTGTTTGCGTAACAACCTGCCGAATAGTAATTTTGATCCACTAATCTGAAATATGGTCAATAAAAACTTAAATATAATTAAGTTCAGAAACATAAATAATCTGCCCACACCCCAAGGGGTGTTGGCATAACCGAATTTTCGTATGGCATAAGAGTACCTACCTGAGGATTAAACATCGTTCCTATCATTCCAAAAACAATAGACAACACTCAGGCATATTTGGTACCTGAGGATTAAACATTGTTCCTACAATAGACAATAGACAACGCTCTGGCATTTGGTACCTGAGGATTGAAATGATTTGGATATGGAAAATTTTCAGATTTCTGATGACTTTTAGGACTTGGAAAATTTCATAGATCAAACTGACTTTCAGACATTTTGTCAGCTGCTACTTTAGACTTGGTATTGTACAAACTTTCAATTGCCCGCCAAAAAAACTTTGAAACATAGGATGATTGAGGTACAACGGTCTCCCCTACCTATAACTTGTTGGTAAAACTTCAAAAACAATTATAATCCGGATTCATAGTTTCAAGTTTTTTTCCTCTAAAAGTGGCTATTTGGGACCCCTATAGCGGATTTTCCCATTCCAGGAAATGTAAAAACGATTGTCTAGTGTACTGAAGTAATCGTTGATTGATATCACAAAATCGTACATTCTTGTAAAATCGTAATTCGTAATTACCATTGCTTTGATATCAACGACTGAAAAAAAGTTCCCTCTGAATTTTGAGGTTAAAAAAAAGGTTGATTAACCTATACAAGAAGAAATATGTAGTATGTAAGCTGAACAGAAACCACCGATAACACACCTTCGTTTAAATCGATTTCGAAGGTGATTATTTTCATCGTCGGCGCCATCAATCTGTAGACGTTTGGTATCGGGTAATCGGGCCTTTATCGTATGTACCATTTAGGTAGCTCATTAAAGATGTAAAATACAAGCCAGTCGACGTTTTTAGACGCCTTAAAATCCACAACACGGCGTGATAAATTCGCCAGGTAAAATTTTAATCCTTTTACGGTGCTGTAGGTACACTAGACACAGACCGATACGATACGATACCGCATGAACCGCGTGTCATGCGTTTTTTTAAATTTGTCAACTCGTGCAAACACCTTACGCGATCGTTAATAACTCGAATTAATCCTCGCCAACACGCCATTTTTATTTTCGGACATCCTGCTTCGCCACCGCGGAGGCTTAACTCGTACCATAATTTTTCCACACCTAGGCCGCAGAGAAAAAAAATTACTGGAACGATGAAATTCTAAACCACTTAATACCTCGTCGGTCGATTTTTTTTTCGTCAGCCTATTCTACATACGTGAGTTAATTTTTACTACTCGTGTATGCGACCCGAGCTTTAATCAAAGTCATAACTTACCGTTAGTTTTGGTCGACTTGATCGTAAACTAAATCGATGTACATTTTCGCCAAACTTGGTGTACAAGGGATCGATGCGATGCGAAAATGGCGCAACGTAGGCGGTGTAATTTTCTACGGCAATTAGTACGATGAGAGATGAATTTTTACTCGCAAACCTTTGCGAACAACCGCAGCCGTTTTACTTCGACGTAAATAACAGATTTTCGCCAAGTTCTCTCATCGTCTTCGTCGTCGTATGGCTTATAACTTTGTCACCCTTCTCTTACACGACTGCTAAACTGACGAAAGTTTTTGCATAGTTTTGGACTTTCTCTCCTTCGTGCCGCGTGCCGCGCCGGTAACTTACAAATTAAGTGAAGACTGTTGACCGACGATCGAAAAAAACACGCAATCTCGACTCCTTGTTTTCGCTCGATTTCCTTCGAAATGCAAAATCGAATTATATTTAAGAAATTTTCGCCCGGAATTTGACGAGTTGATTTTTGAACGAAGGTTAAACCTGGTTCGAATTTGGGAATGTGGGTATGTGATATGATTGAGAGACCAATGAATCTCGGTTTATAAGAAAGTGAAATTTTTAAATTTATTTAAGTAGATTAACGATATTTTCGATCGTTTACATGATTTTTTAAATAATTTTTATCATGCTTCTAAATTTTTTCTATGAGAATTCCAACAATTTTGAGTAAAGATTTCAACTGCTTTCAAGATTTTTTAAACCATTTTTATGAAAAGTTCAGGTTTTGGTTTTCTCAAAGATTTTCTCAAATTTGTTCATTATTTTAATATTTTAGTCCCTCTCACATTTGTTATAAAATTTTTTAAGCAGCACTAAAAAAACGAAAAAAGCATGTTTTTTACTTTTTTCGATTTGATAGAAAACCTTTCTATGATGAATGATTCCCACAGCTTGTATGTCAATAACTTTTTTCAATTTTCATTTTTGTACTTTGCAGATTTGATTTGTCTTCAAATGCTCTCAATTTATTTTGAAATAGATTAAAACCGTGATTTTCAAAAGTCACTGAATTCAATTTAGTGACATTTAAATGAACCCTGAACTTGAAGGCCTATGTAAAGGTCATCTTTGAGTACTAATTGAGACATAGTATGCGTAGTAAAAACACAAACCTATACCCTCTTCTGTGATGCAATTAAATCAAGACGAACACGATTTCAACTCGAAAGTCCTTATCGAACTTTCAATTACCAGGCCATTATGATCCCCAAATTGAGCCAGATTCACACCCCCTCTCGATGGATTAAATTCAATTCGCTTTGTCTCTAGTATTCCTTCATATACTCCGAACTGGACCAAAAAAAAAGGCAACATAAACGAAACCTACCCTCCTCCCCCTTTCATCTCCAGTTTTAAATTAATTCTGCGGCAAAATCATGTTTGATAAGGAATTTTGGATTTGCGCCATTTACCCTCGACTTTTCGTGTTCGCGATGACCTATATCGTCGTTCTCACATATAATATACGTGGTCCTTTTTGTGTGTACAACTGTGTACCGTGTAGATATATCATACGAGTACATTTTTTTCATTTTCGTTTTCTAGCATCAAATAAAATTGTTTTTTTTTTTTTAACAATCTCGAGTAAATTATAAACCCACTGTTGATGTATATAAACGTTACGGCGCTTATATTTCGGGCCCAGTTATGATTTATCGTGTATACGTCGTGCTGACTATGAATTGGTTGTGTAACGTGGTCGTGTGCCTGTGTGGATATAATTCATTCAACTCAGCCATTTCTATTTCTTTTGATAACTTATCGTATTTGTATTGTTCGAGCATCTCATCGTATATTTACATTTTTTTTCCTTCTTTACCGAATTTATGTTCATTGTGATAGATAATATCGACGTGTTCACTGAATTTTCCTACGTACAAATTGTTTTTTTTCGAGAAAAAAAAATAATAGCTGGTAGTTTTATTCGTTGTCGACGATGGGAAAAAAATCATCCAACATTTTGTAATATTATTTCGACGTATTGGACATCTCAATTTACTCCCTCCTCTTTGGTAGATTGGAAAAAAAGAAACGACTAGAAGGGAATGTTCACCTAACTACTCCATATCAGCCTCTTGTTCAAACTAGGGCTCGAAAAATCGCATTATTTTTCAATTTACACCGAAAATATTACCAAATAAAGAGAAAAAAACCATCCATTGCTGATAAATTATCGCGATTTACCCTAACAACGTTTCCATTACCAAATGAGCTAGAAAAAGAAATCTCTTAACGGATGACTGTAAACATGAAAATGATACTACACTTGGAATCCTCCGAGACACTCGTATAAAATTGGTAATTGATTCTTTCATATGAAAGTAAAATATAGAAGAGTCACGAAGCTCTAACTTCATACTCGTGTGCTTCGCCGTCTCTTATGCTACCTACGATTACACGCTCGACTAACCCGGACACGATCACTTCATCGATTATTCAAGCTCGATAATCTTACATCACCTAAAAAAACATCAACTCCCATCGTACCACCTTAGCTGCCTTGCCACCCTCTAAATATATGTTTTTTATCGTATAAACTCGCCATAAATATCACCTCGACTAAGACGCGAAAAAAAAGCTCACAGAAACGAAATCGGAAGCAATAAAAAAACTAACAACTCAACCAAAATAAGCCCTCCCGGACGTCATTTAATATAAATAATTTATCACCGCAGAATCGCGAGGAGCGTTTTTATATGAAAAAAATATACGAGTATCTATTATCTTGGGCGCACTTAGCGTAAACGCAGCAGCGTCAATTTCGTGAAAATAAAATAGACAGAAGCGTCTCCGGCTCGGCGAAAAATCATCAATAATTCAATATTTAAATTATTATAATCCCCTTCTACTCGCGCTGGTAGTCGTCTGAGCAGAAGCACCACACATTGCTCGTGTATTAATACGTAATCCGCCGGAATGGAATTTTCCAGGGGGTGATTTCACGCGGTATTAGTGTCGCGATAAGGTTTACATAAAAGGACCTTCCCTTATGATTTTTTTTAGGTCGGTGGAGAACTGGGCGGAGAAAGTGTCCCGGCGATTGAAAGATTACAAGCAGTTTTATGATTGATTCTTTTACGTGGCAAGAGTGCTACCTTCGAGGTTCCACAGCCCTTATGGGGGTTTTTAATATCATTCGTGGTGTACTTAGTTTACAATTTGGGTGTCGTCGATTGATCTGAAGTTCGAAAAATGCTTGAAGTAAAGTGGAAAGTTGAAAATATTCTTGGTTTCAATTATTGGGTAAATTCTCGGGGAAATGTGCATGAAAAATTATGTAGAATGAGATGAAGCATTGTGTAACGAAATTAGTCGAGTATAGCCGAAAATGGCCGAGTGTAGTCGAAAATGGTCGAGTATAACCGAAAATGACCGAGTGTAAGCGAAAATGGCCGAATTCTGTCGAAAATAGCCGAATGTTTCGGGAAATGGTTCAAATTGATCAAATTCTACTGAAAGTTTTCTTATCTTCTCCACGTTTTTTCAAAGCGAAAATGGCCGAATTCTGTCGAAAATAGCCGAATGTTTCGGGAAATGGTTCAAATTGATCAAATTCTACTGAAAGTTTTCTTATCTTCTCCACGTTTTTTCAAAGCGAAAATGGCCGAATTCTGTCGAAAATAGCCGAATGTTTCGGGAAATGGTTCAAATTGATCAAATTCTACTGAAAGTTTTCTTATCTTCTCCACGTTTTTTCAAAATACATTTCTAAGGTACTTTGCTTGCAACACGTGCTAGCAATTTTACCCGAAAATAATCGAATGTAACCGAAGATGACCGAATGATCCCGAAATCGATCGAATTTCAACTTGATTAACGATTTTTCGAAAATTTCATGAAAATAGCCTCTAAAATTATTAAAATGGTTTCAAATTCAGAAGAATTCGCAGCACGTGATTCTTTGTAGAATTATTGGTATAATGCGTAGATGATATTCCATGAAATTTTTTATGGTGAGTCAAGTTACTTAGCAAAGTGTAGCTTTTTCCACGAATATAACAAACTTGTTTAAATTTTTTCCCAAGTCCAAAAAATCTAAAGTCTGACAAAATATTTAAAAGTCAGCATGATTTCTGAAAAACTGTGACAAATTGTTTGACAGTCAAGGTGATCTCTGAAATTTTTCAAGTCCCAAAAGTCCAAAGTGTTTTAGTAACAAAATGTCTAAAAGTCAAAACTAATTAGAAATAAGTACACGATTGCGTTGCTGTCGTAATCTTTGAATATTTTACTACTTTGCAAATAGGAGTGATTGAACTCCCCCCCCCCCCATATTTTCATCCAAATTTATATTTCTTTTCATGATGGCAATTATCCCTATCAGAGGTGAATTTTAAATGCACAGTCCTGTGAAACCTTTTGAAAGTCATTTCGGATCTACAGGGTGATTCTGATGTATTTTGTAGCGTGGATTTGAATTTTTTCACACTTTTTGACATTGAAGGCACATCTTCTGAGCAATCCAAGCGTCCTATGAAAAAATGAGTAAAAGCAAAATTGTGGAGCATGAATTTTCTTTTCTGGCCAATGATTAATTTTCTTTCTAGGAAGTTGAGTTTTCGAGATATTTTACCAAAAGTTTGAAAATTCAATTTTATTACATGGTAGGTATGTAGAAAATTATTACAACCCCCCCCCCCCCCCCCCCCCCCCCCCCCCCTCCCTCCCAAGGATAAAACTGATTGCTCAACAGAAAAAATAAATTTTATATCCCACAATTCAGTCTTCACTCAGTTTCTTCGTAGGACCTCAAAAACGATTTCTTGAGTTCAAAATGGTGAAAAAAGAGTAAATTATTATTTTTTTAAATATTTTGAACAGTTTCCTCGTCCTCCCAGCTCGCCTTCTGCATCTTTTAAAATTTAATAAGAAATCATAATTTACGTACAGCACCTACCCGGCTTCCTTTTTTTACTGAGAGGTCAGTTCGGCAAAGAGTATCCTCATCTTTCATCATTTGCTCTTGAGATATGACCTGCCTATGATCATTTGCATCTTCTTGCTTCGCTGACGACCTCTCTCATGTCTTTTAGTTTTTTCTTAAGGATTTGAGTCCTAATTTTTTGCCGTTTAGAGACCCTCAACATTGACCAGATCATCGAATTTTGGGTTGTTTTCAATCTTCTGATAGCAAATTTGCACTACCATTTGAGCAAGTATTGGTGTTTCAACAACTTTGATCAATCCAAACAATGTTTTAACAATATATATATTTTTTTTAAATTATTTCCTGAGATTTTATAAATTTGTACCTTACTTTGAAAATGGAAACATGCTTGTCTAAAATGGGTATACTTACATATATATTTTTTAACTATTTCCTGAGATTTTATTAATTTGTACCTTGCTTATCACACAATGCGGACGAGATGAATAAAATTATCGTATATTTGCTTTTAATCTCTCTCCTATAAATATGAATGATCTTTTGGTCTCTCAAATATCTTTTGCTTGTACCAGAATCAAAGCTGAAATATTTTTGATAAACTTGTTCGAAACTGAATCAAAGCATCACGAGGAAATATCCCTAGGAGACAAGATAATATTGTCATAAAACCCATACCACGGCTGCTTCCATGATCAGAAAATGATTTCGAATGAAAAAGGGCGAAAATAGAGTATAAATCAATCGCTAATAGAATTTAAGGGATGGATTTACGATGTCCGCCGTTTCACCTCACCCTCTTTCAATCTGTTCGACGGTGGGAGAGAAAAAACACGCTTTAATGCTCGTTTACTTTCGTAGTACCATGTACGTGGATGCGTTCCCCAGCAGCATCTTATAAATACATGAGCAGCGGGGTTTCCCGATATAGAAAATTTTTCTGACTTATCGAAATCACACCGACGCGGACGTTGGTTGATATTCGGCCATAAATCAACCCACTCGAGGGGTTTTCTACTTTTCCTCTCCGAGTATCCAAAACATCGCTTATCGTCGTTCTAAATTAGGTCGAATTTCGCACCAATAATAATTCGAGTGCTCTTTTTTTTCATTTTTTTGCTTGTTATCGAAGCCTTCGTCGCTCCTTGTGCTGAAATAGAAAACGAGGCAAGTTGTGTGCAATTTTCACGATCACGGGGGCACGCTTCGCGTTGATTTTTTCACCGTCGCTGCATTCTCGTTGGCGTTGTTTTATTTTTAATATTAAAAAACACCTATACGCAGTATATAGTATACGTCGATGTAAATAAAATCATATTTCAGAAAACGTTTGCTCTCTCGTAATCAAAAGCAAACAACAATGTAAACAAATAAACGAGCGGAGTAAAATAAAAGATTCCTGTATGCGAGTATACTTTCTCATTTATACAATACACGTTTCGTTATTTACACGGTAAATAAATCCTCGTGGAAAATTTCTCAAAAAAAAAAAACTGTAATGAAAAAAGTAAAAAGAAGGGAAAAAACGCATACATACTCGCCCCGGTATTACATACAAGAAAAATCAAAGCTTCGCAATCCTTTAACATGTAACAACCTCGCAACAAAGTGTACATACCTTTTAAGTGAAAATGAGAAAAAAAAGCGACGTGTAGTAAAGCGCAGCAGCATTAATAATGCTCATTCTCGTTCTCATTCATCCACCTTGGGTACACACAAGCTACCTATACTTGAACTTAACGTCGTCGTCAAATTGAAAGCTATGAAGTAGGGGCTTCGAGGATGAAATACTTATCATTATCAGCCGCTCGACGACGCCGAAAAGTTGGAAATTAGATTAGAATTAGAAATATTGCGGGATCGTATTGAAAAAATTCACAACAGCGAAAACCTGCAAGGTGAAAAGTCACTTTTCGAGAAATAAGCGCGACTAAGCTGCGACTCGAAAGCTCTTTCCAGCGTGTGATTGCCTGGCGGGCATTTAACAAGCGTTACCTTTTTTATGCTTTCGAGTTTGCCAAGTCTCGTATGGGTTGAGTTTGTGAGTACTTGCAGTTTTTTTTTATGCTATCACAGTTTTAAATGCATCTAGATGTGATATGAATAAAGGCAGGGTCATGCAAATATAAAACTTGATAGGTCAATGAGGGCTAAAGGTTGCAGCGCCGGTGCATTTGGGCATATTTGCTCCACCTCGAAGATCAAGTTTTTTAACATGCTATATGTTGACCTTTCTGATACAAACCTGTCCTGCGTGAGGTAGGACAATAGGCAGGATTCGGCTGCTTTTAGGCTGAATGTCTTATTTTTTTCAATTTGAATCATCACCATTCAACTTCAAACGAAAATTGGAACAACGGAAATTTTTCCGACTGCTGGGTAACAAATTGCTTACTTTGAAAAGTCGGTTTCATAAAATTATATGCAGGATGGTCCACATAGAAAGTCGATGGTTTTTTAAAATGAGAAAAAAAACTTTGTCTGCGAAAATCTCGAAAAGTAAGCCTCCCAGAAAAAAACTAATTCATGATGCCAGAAAAAAAATTTCAAGCTCCACAATTTTGATTCTTAGAATTTTTTTCGTAGGGGTCTTAGTTTGGCCAGAAAAATCCATATTTATGTAAAATCAATCAAAAAAAACTTCGAATATTGGCTAAATTTCCCATAAACATGGGTTTTCTGATCAACTATGGAATTTACAAAAAAAAATGCTAAGAATCAAGAATGTAGAGCTTGAAATTTTCTTTCTCCAGTAGGACGTTAGTTTTCATTTAGAAGACTTAGTTTTTGAAATTTTTTCGGTAAAAGTTCGAAATGTAAAAAATTTGTATCAAATAATTTAGCCGGGTAAGCATGGTGTTTTGGCCCCCGACACCGATTTTGACAAAACCTGTGCCGAAAGGTCAACCATGATGAGAAAAAATTTTGATAAAAATTTTAGACTCCTAGCGCAATTATTTTTTTGGGGGGGGGGCAAAATGTGTTTTTTAGTCTTAATTTTCTAGTTTTTCGCCAAATGCAGATAAAAAT
>FIZU01051249.1:0-21808 GCA_900064475.1 Pseudococcus longispinus
TTATGTTCAGACAATAGCCCCATTCATCGCTAGCAGTCCATATATATAAAGTCAATGGTTACAGTACCCTATTTTAGCATAGGATTCCTGCCGAAATTTGAGAGGGGAAAAAACCGCAAATTTTGAAAATGAAATGAAATTCGAAAACCCTCAACAAGGGTTGCGTGTTTGATAGTATTAAGATCTACTTGGCCGGACGCATACGCTGCTCGTTGTAGAAAATAAAAATAAATAAAATAAAAATTTTAAAAACCACGCTTTTATTAAACTAAAAAAAATAAATAATCAAATTTTTAACCAAGAAAATTCTCAAGAATGTTGATTTTTTTTTAGTTTAATAAAAGCGTGATTTTCAAAATTTTTATTTCATTTATTTTATTTTATTGTTTTAAAATTTTCATCACATATAAAAAATTTTCCTGAAAAATATATTTAAATTCTGTTAAAGTAAAAAATTAAAGTAGAAACAAATTGATAATCGGCAAGAAATTAAAAGAAAATCTCATTTTACAAAAAAAAAAATATTCGAAATAAGTGAAAACGAAAAAAAAAAAATACCAGCTCCATCCGGATTTGACCAACCGACCCCCGGATTAGGGAAAACTACAATGACGATCTACGACGAACATAACGTTGCGCGCGCATCGGACGAGTTGATACTTTTTGTAGGGACGCACGATACCAAGTTAATAAAAGCGTGGTAATAAAAATCAAAAATGTGGTCGGACGTAGAATGCAGCCTGATGCGGACATGTCCCCACTCAAAATGCAGCCAGATGTGAAAAATCAATAGCGCGTAATCGCAGCCTAAAAAATCCAGCGTTCGAAGCAGCCGGGCTGAAAAGAGAAAAAGAGAGAGAAAAAAATAATAGAGATAAGAAAAACGAACAAATTTATTACAAATATATACGAGATCAAAGACATACTTCAACGATGGGAGAAATAGCCCGATCAAGAGACGACGAAACAATCATACTGAAAAGCTTATATCTATTTGGCGCGACAGTTTACCTGCGAGTACAAAACTACTACAACGTAGTACGTTTCGTACTTTTTCTCCGACTATGACTTTTAGACATTTTGACAGACTTTTTTAGACTTGAAAAATTTTTTAAATTCCCATTGATTTTTTGAACTTGAAAAAGAGCGTAGACGAGAAGGTACAAATATGGAATACTAATATTTTTCAGTCTGTAATGAGTGTGATCGGAGGGATCTTCAAGGAACTACTTTTTTTCATGTATACAAGCACTTTCAGGCCATTATCAACCTTTGTGGTTTTTTTAAGAGTAAGAAAAAGAAGAAGAAGAAGACTGAAAATACAATGTAAATGAAAAATTAAACGAAACATGTAGAAGAAAGATGAGAAAGAAAAATGAAAGTATGAATGTGAAGAAGAATTAAAAGAAAAAGTCATCACAAGATTGATGAAGAAGAATGATGGCAAATAAAGATGAAGAAAAAAGAGAAGAATCAAAACAACTAAAAATGAAATTTGGTAAAAGTTGTTTATCAATTTTTCCAAAAATAGTTTGTCTAATTTTCAAAAAAAAAAAACTTTCAAATTTATAAACACAACATTGTCAACTTTTGAAAACATTTGGTGTCGTAGGGGATAAAGATTGGGTCAACAGGTGGTACTTTTCTCCACCAATGTTACCTTTCTGAGAAAAATGTGAGAAACTATTCACCCTACTGAGAAGATACAAGTAGCTATATGATTGTGTGATACAACTTATAGTTTGTTTGTTCTGATGAAAGGGACAGGGGGAGTTCATCCAGTGTACTCGAATTGAATATTTGGCATGAAATTCAGTTCTCCACTAATTTTCTAGATTGTCAACTCGATTCAAGTAGAATACTTCATCGTTTCAAAGTTTCAATCTTCCAAATACCTACGTACAATATTATCAAAACAAACTACATTGTGTATTAAAAAAATAATCATACCTCCCTACTTTTCGTAATTGTCTCATTTCTCAAAAACAGACGGGCCAATTCGTTTAAACACTCGAATCGATCTTTTCGATTCCATTACCACTTCATTTCCTCCAAACCGAGATATTTATACCCTCAAGAATGAAGAATATCGCCTAATAAACTACACCAATATCGCCAATTCGATGATATTACTTAATCCGCAAAACAACACCAAGTTCCGTTCCGTTCCGTCACCATCGTTATTTTAACACCCGGCACCAGGCGATCCCTGCCCCCAGCCCTGGCTACAGTGAAATACTTGTTTAACAGTTCATCTCGGATTAATGTAGATACAATTCCAACTAAAGAAATTCTCCGTTGTATATTTTCACAAGAAAACCAACACGTGCGTGGGGTTGTTATTAATGCAAACGAGCTGAGTAAACTTAAGTCATTTGTTATCGCTACCTAACTATTTCGAATTGCGGATTAATTTTTCATCTGATAAATGTTTTTATTATTCAACGTCTCTTGGTTCTGTTCAAAAAACCACGACGAGGTGTAAATGGACAACGATTATTGCATAAAAATAGGCTCGTTCGAAGTTTCAAAAGAATTCGCATGCCTAAGTATATTTATAAAGGAGGAGCAAAAAAGTCGAGAAAAAAATCAAGTATCTACCAAAGAGGAAATCTACTTGAAAATATTTTTTAGTCGTATTCGCTGAAAAAAAATTTGGTCAACGTAGTAGGTTTCGGGGTATAAGTTAAAATAAACACGACATGGCATCGTCAAAGTCAACCTGTAGCTTCTTCTTACTTTGGTCGACATGAAATGAAAACATCCTCGACAGCGTATCATCTTCGCGTACTCGGAATAAAACAAACGATCAAAGAAATATAATATAAATAAGCCCAGTATTAATTTATTATTTCCATTCGAATTTATAAAATCAATCTTTACAAAGTATAGAACATAAAAAGCTCTTATTTACGTTCGATTCGATTCGGTGGCACAGCGTGGCCAAAGTTTACGTAGACATTTTGGTAAATATTTAAAGATGAAAGGTTGCTCGTCAAATATCAAAACCCGATATTGTATAGGTACTTTATTAAATTTCGTTACCGACGACCACTGTAGGAAGAAACCCCTAACGTGAACTCGATGTGTACTTTCATATTTACTAATTTCGATACTTATGAAAAATTGGCTCATATTTAGATTGACATGCTTCGCTAACGATATCATTTACGAGATCAAATTTCATACCGGAAATTCCTCTTTTTTTTTCAAGCTCGTTTGTCGAACCACTATACGAGTATATTCGTATATTTCTGGGTTTCTGTGAAGAAAAAAACAACTACGTGAATTAAATCGTTTCTTTTATTACGCTAGAACGATTCGTACCGGTAGCTTTTTCACCCTTGAGTTGGTGGTTCGCGAAAGAATAACGAATTCGTCAATTAACATTCATCATACGGTAATATTTTCATCAAGACTGCGCAGACAATTCATTTGGAGGACCGCAGACGCCTACTCGAGGATAAAACTGTTTACTCGAGAAATTGTAGAAGCCGCAAATCGCGTATATCAAAATCCAGTATCTTTCAACGTACTCGTATTAAAAATCTACGCCAATTTTTTACCGCTTATTTGCACCTTATAATCGTTAAATATTAAAAAGGTGAAACGCTCGGGTGTTTTGGAGCTGCGCGATGAAAAGAGAGGCAATTCCCTCCACTCTGCCGAACTTGGCCGCCTAGCTAAATATTTAAAATACAATTTTACCGAGGTACCTAAATGTTGTTTTTATTAATATAAAAACTTGGTTTCTTCGGAAACTATTTACACTGCATTTTACGGCGTTAATGTCCGCTTTTTTGTAAGATAACTCAGCTAACTTTCTTTACCGTATTGAAATTTAAATAACGACACCGTTAAAAATTTATTAACACCTTTTTCGGCGATTCGAAATTATTAATTTTTTTAACGCCGCGGTATTTTTTTCATCGGCATTTTAATCTTTATTTTATAGCTTTTAATTTATGTTGTCGATTTGACTTGCTCCTAAGGTATGAATAATGTAGCCTGAGGGGAAAATAACTTGTAATTGAGCTTTTGAGTTTCAGAGTTTGTTTGTCGAATATATGTCGATAGGATGGGGTGAAATGGTATAAAAATACTGTTTGAAACATGGTCAAAATCAGTTTCAGTTAAAAATAAATGAGTTGAATAAGGAAATGAGGCAGCTGTAAAATTTGTTGCTTTCTAACTCTTAGTGCCACAAAGGTACGAATCCACTTATTTTTATTTCAGCATTTTTCTTTCAAGGATTTAAATATAGGAAAATTAGGGTGCCTGGCGCAGAAGTACCTGAAACTTTTCTCCACCAAAACTTGCAGAATACCTACACACTTGAGAACAATCCAAAAATTCATTTTTCCATGATCCTAAGTCAATGTTACATTCAATTGTGAATTGTATCCTTTATCAACTTCACATTTTTCTTCATATCTCCTAAAATAATGGTTTTAGCCAAAAATTGCTTTGGTTAAGCTTTAATAAACACTGTATTTCCCATCATAAAATCACATAGACCACATAGAATTGGCCTAATGACAACGCTGAGGGAGGGGGGAGGGGATCAAACACTCTGACACGCCTTGAATACTGTGTCAAGTTACATCAGTCAATCCAACATAGCTCAACCTCGTGTTGAAGCTGTTTCACACCCTGTTAGGGAAAAATATGAGAGAACGCATCAAAATACGCAACTGCATGCGTTTTTTCACGCGTATTTTGCTGCGTAAAGTCTCAAATTGTCGCAGTGCGTTTTTTGGTAGTAAAATACGCAATAGTATGCAGTTTTACGCGACCATTCTGCATTGTGGCAGTAGCGGATTTGAGAGGAGGGGGGCTAAAAATTGAAAATTTTTTATTTTTTTTGGTCAAAGGTTGATATAAAACCTGTAAGGCAGATATGCAATGCGAATTTGTATTTTACTGTAAAAATTTGCGAAAATACGTAACGCATTTTTTTTTATGTACTGCGTTTTTTTGCTCGCGTATTTTACGTTGCGTAAGTCACAGCGTTTTTTTGTTGCGACTTATGATGCGTATTTTTCCCCAACAGTGCAGTGAATGACACAGTTTGACACTTTGAATTCTCATTGTATGTGTATCAGGAGCACAAAAAATCTTTACTCAGAATACATTTCTTTGTTCTGATCAATTTTAAAATTCTAGAACAATGAGTCACCCCCCCCCCCCACTTTGCCAAGGATTGTCATTAGGTCAAATCTATGTGGTCTATGTAATTTTATGATGGGGAATACAGTGTTTATTAAAGCTTAACCAAAGCAATTTTTGGCTAAAACCATTATTTTAGGAGATATGAAGAAAAATGTGAATTTGATACAAGATACAGTCCACAATTGAATGTAATATTTACTTAGGATCATGGAAAAATGAATTTTTGGATTGTTCTCAAGTTTGTAGGTATTCTGCAAGATTTAAATCCTGAATCTGGCGGAGTGAAGTTTCAGATACTTCTGCGCCAGGCGCCTTTATTTTCTTCTATTCAAATTCTTGAAAGAAAAATGCTAAAATAAAAAGAAATGTTGTGAATTCGTACTATTGTGGCACTAAGAAAGCAACAACTTTCAGAACTGACGCATTCCATTTAACTTCAATATTTTATTTTAAAAATGGAACAAATGCTCTAAATCTCGCCATTGGAAACGATTTCAACAACTACTTATACCTTTACTCCCACTAAAACAATTGAAAAAAGAGAAGAGAATGCCTATAGAATAAGTTATACACGTCAAAACGCAGGTAGCTTGCTTTTCGCCATCAAAAATACCCAGAAACCTTACTGTTTCACGGCGAACCTTAGTTTAGAATAATTTCCATTCGTAAATTAAGTGAATTCACGACGAATTTGGATTTTGCAAGAACCCGCGGCTATAGGTTCTCCCTTTATGGTTACTCGGTTGGAAGATTCTAATCGAAAAAGATCCATAACAAAGTTCAAATTATATTCAGCCGTTGAGAAAACACCTAACGAACAAAAATATACGCCAACGCTTCCTCATAAGCAGCATTAGGTTTGAGTAGATGTATCGAAAATACACACATGTTGAAATTCTTTCCGTATCCGGCCATTGAGGGTTGAACAAGATACCTAAGACGGGATTTAGAATTTTAGACGAATAACTTTTCATAAGTGTTTAATAGCTTGAAGCTCGTCGCGTTGAAAATTTAATCAAGTCTCAAAAATAAAAACAAAATGTGTCAACGTGAGTGATTATATGAAAAATTATCGCTTCGGAAAGTTATAGACTGGAAACTTTTTTGAGTGAAATCTTGTTATTTTAAATTGACGCGCGTGTAAGTTACAGGTAT
Organism: Pseudococcus longispinus; assembly: GCA_900064475.1. Lineage (NCBI taxonomy): Eukaryota > Metazoa > Arthropoda > Insecta > Hemiptera > Pseudococcidae > Pseudococcus > Pseudococcus longispinus. The sequence continues at coordinate 6,328 of FIZU01051249.1, forward strand.
GGAAATCCCATCGCATAGGAAAATTTGATATAAAAATTTTCGCCCAACTTTGGTGACACTATTCGGCGCGATGGAAAAGTCTTAAAGTTTGCGTTATTGTTACCTCGATCTATAATGGTAACTTTTGTCGAATGGATTTTCCAAGGTTTACGCGAATTAAATGCAAATGCGTCGTAGACGAATTAACGCGGATTAATTTTTCATCATATGAAAAAACACCTCGATTTTAACGTAGCCATCTTTTTTATTTCTTTTCGTTTCGTCAACGTAAACATTTTTATACGTAAAGCGACGACAGACACGAAAAAAAAAAGAGAAAAAGGTTCTTCGTCTTGAGTTTCGTATCAAAGTAGGCAGGTATTAGAATTCAAAGAAAGATTTTTGCCAACCACGTGGGTGTTGCTTGTAAAAGTTTGAGTGCCTGTTTTGTTATAAATATAGCACGTACACGTACCACGTTGGTAAATTGAATCAAAAATATTCCAAATATTCGATTAAATTTTCTAGCAAAGTAATCGAAACGTAAAATACTCGCCTAATTATTCTTCCCCACGTTGCAACGTTTCGCGTTCCCAAAAAACGTAATAAAAACAATCAGCTCATTTATGCTCATTAAAAAGCTCCATCATAAGATACAATTATCCATACGAACCAACTACTGACTGCCAACGTCGAACTATCAATTAAATTTTATTCGATTCGATAATCTTAGTGTTAAGTTAGCGTGCTCCGTTTGATACAAAGGGCCTTATTTCCCAACACACGAACGCGATTTTTATATATACGAGTACTTCTCCACAACGAAGCAGAAAAAAACCACCTCCTGTTGTTTTTGGAAGTGCTGGTCGTTGTTTATTCCAATATCCACGAAATTATTACACACAAAACGGAAAGTTAACGTCGATTACCCGCTGTTATAACAAAAACATAGCCGTTCGTTTTGAAAAATTTTTCTCCTCTCTGCCATCCAAACAGAACGCAGACAAATGACGCGCTATTTTTTGTATTTCCTGCCGTTTAGCTTTGAAATTCAAACGTCGAAAGCTTTTAAGTACTTAACATTTTTTACCGGAGTCGAATTTTCAAAAACATAAGTTTTGTTTGTCGACCATACAAGGCGATGCTTGGCGGCTACGTTTCCCTCCAGATGACATCCTACTCTAGGATTTGGTGGCGGAAAAACAATCGGGAAATGGCGGATTTCTTGTAGTATCGACCATGTAGAAATTTTAGTTTTAAATTTATGGTAAGAATATTTCTCTCGAGAAGATTTCTTTTTTTTTAAAGAAAAACATGTGTACATTTTTCCTCGATTTGTTTCTGGTATCTGTTTTGTCAGTATATTTTCAGTGCATTTGAGATTCAAAATTTCCTGCTAATAATGAACGGTGTAGGAGAGATAAAAGCCAGCAGAGGAGTATCTTTAAGGGCAGACTTTGGGATGAACATGGATGCTCAAAAATGATTGTTTATGATGTCCCGTGGTGAAAATCACATCGATACCGTGCGTTTTGGGCCATATCATGACAATACGATAAAAAAAAGACAATCTTTGCCTTCTGTTTCTCCATTTTACAAAATTGAATTCCGTCACTTTGACAGTCGCGTTTTTGTTGTTTTATTTTGCTTTACTGAGGGTTCCATTTCCTAAAACATGGGATGTAATAGTTTTAGCATTTTTAGTTTTTAGTTTTGTTTTACAAATGACTCAAATGAAAGTTTCAACGTACCAAAGTAAAAACAAATCTTAATTCACACATCAAATTTTCTCCACCAAGTCAAAACATCGTTTCAGAAAAACTAAAACAAAATAACATTCTGACTCGAACACAAGATTCTTCCATGGCCTATTCATCGACAGAATCAATAGGTACTTACTAACTTATCTTCTGGGCACCACATTAAGTTCTTTGAGGTGTTTACCGCAACATCTTTGTTATTTTCCAACTACTAAAAATTTTACTCCAATACGCGCCCACCGTCCAGTACCTCGCACTCGCACTCGCACCAACTCATATAGCCATTAATGAGTACGAATAATCTCGTATCCCACGTTTTGTGAAACGTAACGTGAAGAATACGGAAAACACGAGAGCTGGCCAGGTTTCGTGAGCTTATTTTGTTTTGATAAGGGCAACTAACACAGATTAAATTTAAAAGTAAATGTTCCGGAGGAAATTAGATTTTTCACGAGTTTCCTGAAGAAATAGATGTATGTCGAGTGTTCGTTAAATAATTCATGAACTACTTTCACGTGCCTCTTAAACGATTTTCTTTTCTTGGCGAAATCCTCGCTGATTATCGCGTATTATCGTCGAATTAGTCTCGTAACATGATCATTTAAGCGTCAATCGATATTTAACTTAGTCTTATAGTTTTTTTCAATACAAGATTTATTTACCTATGTACTCGTATCATCTTATGTAGACTTACTACTTTTTATATGGAAACTTCACCGGTGAAATTTGTGGAGTGCAGAATGTAAGATTTCTTTGAAATCAACGTACACAGAAACACCACTAACGAAATAAGCAATTTCAAACGTATTAAAAATCTAGATCGATGTACTCAATTTCAAAGCAGGTTTACGGGCATTTACTGAATCACACTAAAGTTATACATTTTTAAAATTTTTGAAATGATTTTGATCTTTTTTTAGGGTTTTGCTTGTAAAAGCTAAACCCATATTGCAATCACTTTTTCTTTTTCTTTTTTTTATTCAATTAGTAGCCAATCAGCGAACGGCTATTTTTAGTAGTGCAATGAGCGAATAGTATTTCAAAACTTATTATTTTCGTAACTGGGATCGTTGCGCTCCTAGTTTATATTTAATTTAAAAGCTCGAACTTTTCTCATGAATTAGAAATTTAGAACTGATAATGAACACCTTGCAATGTGAATTTTTTTTGTTCGTTTCTATATAAATCGAAAGTTTAGGTTAAAAGATGAACAGTAAAAAATAATTATGAAAATCGGTCTATTAGAACCGCCAAAATTAATTTTTAAATTTTGTAGTCAATAAAAACGATACCACGCTGCGCATCCTGTAGTTTGATGTCATATGACATCTTGTTCGCCATTAGTAGTAGTAAACACATGAACCATTGTTCCTCTCCCATGTAGATGTGGTTGCGCATTGAAGTTTGTTACAACAAAACATGGGTAGCGTTTGTTTCAAAACCGGTCAAGTTCCCGTAATTCATACTAAAACTGCCTAAACGAGTTGAAACATAATCGCAACCCTTCAAGAGATTCCAATAGGCAATTTTATAACTTTGATTTGTAATTGGCAAAATTTATTTCGACAGTAGATAACATGAAATAGTCCGAAGCAGTGAAAAAAAATTTCTGTCTTCGAAAAAAATTCAAAGGAACTTTCGAGCTTTGATATCATGATAACCATGCAGTTTAGACGAAAGTTTACAAGAATTAAAACTATAGAAAATTCAATTTTCTACAACTTTAGTCCTTATAAACTTCCAGGTAGAATGCATAGTTGAGGAGATATTGAGGTTGGAGCGTTTGAAGGTCCAAAAATGAGAAAACACTCAAGAGATTAAAGGTAAATTTCAATGGGGAGGACCTTGAGCCTCTGCCCCCTCCACAGTTTCATACCTGGAACCATCGTCGTCGCCGTCAGTTGGGGTACCATACCCTAGAGTCTAGTCGTTGCAGGGATGCGACGATACCGAAATATCAACGATAGTGTATCATGATACAGATTATGATCCTTATTGATTTTGCTGTTAAATTTTGATCCGCCAGGATCGCGAAATACCGACTGAAAATTTTTGGCATTTTTGACTTGTTTTCAGCCGTTTTTGATAGCATTAAAAGATCATGATCCTTGATGATTCTATCGATACGGTATCGATACATATCGTCGCATCCCTGAGGCGTTGGTAATCATCGGAAACCCTTGAGCCAAATTGGGTATGTAAGGCCGAAACAATGAACACTCGTGTGTTCTTTTTCATATCGATACCTTGAAGCATAGGACCGCTACGTCCACTTTTTGTCGAAAATGAGATATTGGTATCACTGAATTTGTCCCGGCAAGGAGAACTCAATGCGCAGAACGTTTATGTCCTATCTTTGATAACTTTCATTAAAATCTATGGAAACTAAAAATGATACCATGCCCATTTCACGACAATTATTCTAGGGAATTATTGAGCATTCACGACTTCACATAGTAGTTTCCCGTTGCTTTCTACGCTATCTACCAGAGATCCATCGCGTCGCCAGCCACGTAATTAAACGTTGAGTTCAGCGATATTAGCCCCATCTAGTAGTCGCTCAACCAGTTGCAGTAATTTTGATTTCCATAACAAATTTGTGTGCATTTTTTTTACTTCGACTGCAAACTGGCGGTGCCTGGTGCGTAACGTGTAATAGGTGGTAATGCATGTAATGAAACATTACACATTTACGCTTGACTCCGTAGTAGGATTTGAACTGCCGGCCTCTGGTTTAGAGAGCCATAGCTCTAACCGCTACACCAACCAGGCATGACCTGGAACCATAGAAGGATCTTCAATTTCTAAATGTAAATGATCACAAAATTGTTTTCAGAAAAGAAAAGTCATCAACAAACTACAAAACTCGGCACGATAATGTAAACTTTTCATCATTGGCCACCTGCGATCAATCTCTAGGTATACTTTGAAAATGGGATGCAGTGAAAGAGTGTATTCTGAGTACATGAGGAAATTTCTGAATCTTTATGAAGGTGATTTATATAGAAAGAAGTAAGAATAGGTATATTTCGTTGTTTGACGTATAAAGGTAAAATGTGTAAAGGTAATACAATCCAGTATCATGTTTTCTTTCACTTACATCTGCTTTCTGTCTATAAATTGAATTTCTATATGTTACGTTACGATTGAGACTATCGTACCCGTATCGGTTTTATATTAACGCCTACAAAATTTACCAGGTAACTTTATTCTCAGCTCAAGGCTACAGCGATGTGTTTAGCGATTCGAAAGTAAAAACTTATCGTAGGTACGCCAAAAGTGCATACACCAGAGAAGAAAAAAAAACCCACACTGAAAGTACAATGTATCTACATCAACACTTAGTAGTTCGTCTAAGAATTCAATTTCAGACCAACAAATTGCGAAATTTTTCTTCGACTCGTGGAATAAAATTAATTTTCCATGTTGTTCCAACAGAATGCATAAAATTCGAGCTAACGCGGACCAGGTTGATGAGGGGAAGCCGGCAGGGTGAAACGGACGTTAAACGAATGAAAGATTTTTTTGCTGTGGTACCTCTCCTCAGCACTACCTATCATCTAGTTGAGAATCTCGCAGTACTTAATGCGGTGCACAATTCAAATATAAATTAACGCCGCCTTGGTCGTCGTCTAGTAAAGCAGCAAAAAAAATCTCACCGAGAATGCACTAATAAATTAATGGTTTTTGGTTCATAAGTCATAAGTCGGAAGATAGTAAATTAACGGGCGTTGAAAAAGTTTCCTACGCCAAAGTACGAAGTCGTGTACTTGGGCACGCCAACACAAAGCACTGACGCGAGCTTTAAAAAAAATAATACCTTCACCCCTGCACAATAGGATGTTGTGTCCACCCAGGGGATGCGGCGTAAGCGTTATGCTATTTAGATGTTTACCCCGTTTAAATGAGAAAATAAGAGATGATAAAAAGATTCAAGGGCATTGTGGTCGAGTGGTAATGTGTACGCGTTTTCCTATTATCAACAAGCAAACTCTCTTCGCGCCCGCCGAGATGGATACCCGAAAACCAAACACAAAAGGAATACAAAAGGAAACATATATAGAATAGGTATAAAGGATAGAAGTCCTTTTGTTGTTTGATGTATCGCGTTGTATATATGATGCGGCGGTTCACTCTCTCTCTCCATATATGAGAATACTGTGAAAATTGACTTGAGCAGTATGCTACGTCCCTATACACTATACACATACACCGTATAAATATATCTGCTCGCACTAAAGCCTTTTGCGGGGGTATCAGCATCGCGTTGAAAAATTTGCGACAATCCGTAGAGAGAAAACCACCCTTTTTAAGATCACTCTCTATAAGACTCGAGCTTTATTCGTCATACGTGTTTATGAGTTACACGTCCGACAAAAGAAAACGCTAAATAATTGTTTTATTCCGTTATCCTCCATTAAAGTTCGCCTATACTGTGTGTCTACGATGCATGGCCAAATTTTATAAGAAAAAAAGGTTCAACGTCGTGGCTCGTCCACCCCCGCGCCCCTCCATTCTACCGTATTAACGAAATATTGTTTCGCCTTTTCATTGCACGTCGCAAATGTACTCTCTTTGTTATTACACAATTACCGAAGCCGACGTACCAGTCCGGTCTATTTTAAAGGATTAATTTTATACGGCCAAAAAGTACCTTTTATTCTATCCTAGGTATACCTAGTGCTGGTATAGTGATTTACCGGGTCGCTTTCTATACTTCGCATTAATGGCCGCAGCCAGACACGTAATTGAGTCCGAAATCACGGTATGTGTGGGGGAGGCGAGTTGAAATGAAGAATTTGCTGGCTGAATTTGCCGAAAAATGAAAAATTTTCCAACTGATGTTGCGTGAAAATATGTAATTTTCCATTTCATTGCTTTGGGAGCGGGCAAATACGAGTACAAGTGGCAAATCTGGTGTTTTTTTTGGTTTTGGGTTCGAGTAGTTTGGAAATTTTTTGTCGTGGTTAATGGTTTATTATTGCCGAGAAAATTTTGTGGGTTATTTTTCACAGGCTCGTTTGCTTGCCCCTTTTTTATGTGATGCGGACGTGTACTCGAAGGAAATTTTGAACTCAGCTGACTACCTACTTTATAAAATGTTCAAAGTTGAAAAAGTCAGAATTTCTGAGAGTTTTAAAGTCCAAAAAATCGTTTAAAATCAGAAAAATCTTACAAGTCCAGAAAGTCTAAAATAATCTGGCAATGTATAAAAATCAGCGTAATATTTGAAAATTTCCAAGTCCAGGAAGTCTGTCTAGCGAAATATCCAAGAGTCAGCGTGTTCTACAAAAGTTTCTGAATCCAAAAAAGTTGTTTGAAAAAATGTGTAAAAGTCATCCTCGACGAGAGATATTTTGTCAGACTTTTCTGGAGTTCTTTCCGTTATTTAGTCAAGCAGACTTCTTGGATTTGTAAAATTTCAGATATTACGCTGACTTTCAGACATTTTGTTGGACTTTTTCGGGCTTGGAAAATTTTTAGATTTCTAATAATTTTTTGTGTTTGAAATTGGATTTCGAATTTTTTTTTAAATTTCATTAACAAAATTCGTTAAAATGACTTTTAGACATTTTGTCTGACTTTTTTGAATTTAGAAAATTTTTTACAATTCAAATGACTTTTTGGAATTGGAAAATTTCAAAAAAATTTCAAATATCACTACTTTATGGACTTGAAAAGTCAATCACTTTCTGTTCGATTTTTGAATACTTATGAATTTTAAGAATACATATCCACGTGTCAATATGTCTTATTGAAGTTTTCTCCATTTTTCGTGTCCATAAATTCCGTCACGAAATTTCTTGACGATGACTTTTAGACATTTATCAGACTTTTTTGGACTTGAAAAAATTTTCAGATTTCCATTGACTTTTTGAACTTGAAAAATTTCAGAGATAATGCTTTTTAACTTTTTCATATTTTGTTAAGACTCTTGAAAACTTATCTGTTTTGTTAACCAATTAACTTTTTGAGTAGGGAAATTTCCAGAAATTCTAGACTTCTTGGGCTTGAAGAAAATATATACTTTTAACAAATTTGACTTTTTTGTCAGGCATTAACAAAATTGTGAAAAATGTAAAATGTTGTTAATTCATTGAAAATTTTTTTATTTGATTTTTCAATATTTTGTTAGACTTTTGAAAACTTGCCTGAATTAAAAAAAATCAATCTCTCATGTTTGATGAAATAATCTAAAAGTCATGGAAAATTTTTTAATTGCAAAATTAAAACTTATAAATTTAAAAAAGACATATCCATTTACCAATATGTCCGCTTGAAGAGTGGATCATTTACTTAATAGGTACTTTTTTTGTATGATTTTGAATCATGAATTATTAGCTATTGACTATCGACTAATCGATAGTTTGTTTTTTTTTTTCATTGTTTCAGGTAAGCTTGGAATTTTCATTACCTATAGGAATACCTACAAAATTGAAAAATAAGTGAGTTATTTTATCAAATATTTAAAGAAAGCTTAATTTATAACAATTTTTTCATTGGAAAAACAAGAGTTACTATGATGAGTTGTAAAAAATTGAACAAATATGTTCTTTTTTGGAGTTTTGGATTCAGAATTTTAGCTTGAGATACGCTTTTGCGACGACCAAACCTGCAAAATACCACCAAAAATCCGTCACACTGATTTTTAGACATTTTGTCAGACTTCTTTGGACTTGGAAAAATTTTCAGATTTTCGCAGACTTTTTGGAATTGGATAATTTCAGAGATAATACTGCTAGACTTTTTTGACTTAGAAAATTTCATAGATCACGCTGATTTTCAGACATTTTGTCAGGCTATTTTAGATTTTCTGGACTTTGATAATTTTGCAGATTTTAAACGATTTTTTGGATTTAGAAAATTTCAGAAATTCTGATTTTTTGGATTTTGAAAAACTTTATTAAGTTTTCAGTTGACTTTTGAATTTGGAAAAATTTAGATTGTTTCAAAATTTGGCTTTTAAACATTTCATGAGACATGATAAGCTTTTGTCCGACTTTTTAAACTTATATTTTATACTTTCATGGGTCAAGTATGGAAATAGAAATGACCATATACCTAACAATTTTGATTTTTGTTAAAATGACCACGAAAGTAGTTTCGTCTTATTTAAGGTTCTAGGAGAGGAAGGGGATTGAACACTAAAACCTCCTTACGTATGTACAATCTAGCTTTATGTAAAATCGGGAAAGTAAGTGTGAAAATTTGAATTTTATTCGTAAAATTTTCAAGGTAATGTGTTCGCAAATTGAAAAAAAATAGTTCTCGAATTCAAGTACATACAACTTTCATCTCCATCAAGTCAATTCGAATGGCTTCTGGTTACCGTGGAAATATTAATCGACAATTAACCTTCTATTTTTAACAAAGGGCAGAATTTTCCGCTATTTTCAAACTGTGACTTTTTTGATAAATATTCCTAAAATTGTATTTCTTGAACATCACTTTTTGTGGTTTCTTTCTCCTCGCTAAAAAAAAAAAGTTCTTCTCTTTTTTTGCTAATTTCATAACCCCCTCCCCCCCCCCCCGTAATTTTCAAATATCTCGTATAACCATCACGATGCTTTTAACCAAATCCACGAGCATCTTCAAGAAGTAAACTTTTCCATTGATAAAAAGTTGGAAAATATTATTTTCATTTAAGAAACACTCAAACCTGGGGCGATATCGGATGATATTTCACAAATTAAGAATCGCTTCTCGTAAAAAACCCAAAGAATGGATATAAAAACTATAGAAACACGATCGGGATGATGTTTGTCGACAACAAGAATTCTCCTCGTGTCAAAAACACGGGGTGGGGGGATTCGCAATAGATATAGGGAAAAAATTTCGATATATTGTTAATTTGACAGCCGCAGTCGTCGAGAAAAATAATGGAGTTATTCTGACCTATTCCATGGGAGTTTCGTCGCACAAATTGTGTATATTTTTGGTAGCGGCTAGGAGCAAAATTGTAGGATGAAAAGATGTGTGTCTCGCCTACTCATATTGTCTCAAAAAAATCTGTTATGTTTGGAAAAACTTGGCAAATTTTCAAAAAATTGGTTTGAGAATTTACGCAAGGTTTCCTTTTCCATATTTTCGGAATTCATTATTCAGCGTGGCTATGGCTCACATAAAAAGTCACCGGGCAAAATTGATCTAATTTGAAATCCGAAACCCCCAAAAAATTATTGTGTCAATTAAATTAAAATTAAAATAAAAGAACGTTGAAATTCAAAATTATCACCAACAAAAAAATCTAATTAAAAAAAAAATCCTATAAGAAAAATTCAAAAACTGAAAAATTATTTATTACGTTAATTACCTAAATTAAATTTAAAAAAAAATCTAATTTGAAAAAATCAGGAAACAACAAAAAATTTAAAAACAAAAGCATAAAATACCACTGATCTAATTTGAAATCCGAAACCACAAAAAATTCAAAAAAAAATTCATTACCTTAATTAAATTCAATTTTAAATAAAAGAATATGGAAATTCAAAATTATCACCACCAAGAACAAAAGAAGTTACTTACCAATTACTCTGGCTTGAATAAACAAATATTAAAAAAAACATTGACAACCACTGATAAGTACAAAAAAATTCATTAATTACGTTGCAATTAAAAATTAAAAATTTAATTTAAAAAAAGCACTAACAACCACTGACGCATTCACCTTGACTAAAATGTAAACCGCGAAAGCACTATTCTCTTCGACGTTCTAAATCGTAATGAAAGATAACCGGTTGTAAACATCAGCTGCGGTGGGCGGGATCTGCTACCCGAATGCACACTACACGACCCGAACTCGAACGATGTCTAATTCATTCCCACCACCTACTAACTCTTCGCTATCGTTTAATTTTTTTGAATTTTCTGAAATTGCAATTTATGACAAATACTGAGTTGAAACATATCCAGACATGCATTTCAGACCACCATCTAAGGGGGGGGGGGGGGTTTAAACGAAAATTTGAAAGTACGGAAGAAATGAACGAATTTGGGTCAAATTCAAGTTGATGGTGTTTTTAGGTGCCCTTAATGATATTTTGCAATAAAAAAATTTTTCACCTAAAAAGACGATTTTAAGGGTGAAAAATGGTAGAAAAAATCGATTTTTTGAATTTTTTAAGGTCTTCTACCGTATTAAAAAATTCTGAAAAAAATATAATACAATATGTTGAACATGTAAGCATACTAGGGGTAACAGCCCGTTTTTTCTTACCCTCCCTCTGTTTTTTTACCCCCTACAAATTTCTCAAAAATTCACTTCGTTGTGCAGGACGTATCTAATAAAAACGTAGTTTCATTTTTCAAGCCCCACTTCCACCTAGAGTCCCCCCTCCCCCATTTTCAAAAAACCTCTCTATTTCTGTACCTAAGGTCTCAATTGAAAAAATTTTCAAACAAAAGTTGTAGATTGAGATCTTGGAAATAATTTTGGTTATTACAAAAATTTCGATTGCGTCCCTCCTTCTCCTTCAATTTTGCATGATACATAATTTTCGTAAATATTATTCAAAATTGAAGGGGTGGAAGGGGTGCAATCAAAATTATTGTAATAACCAAAATTATTCCCAGCATCTTAATCTACAACTTTTATTGGAAAATTTTTTCAATTGAAACCTTAGGTGCAGCGATAGAGAATTTTTTGAAAAAGGGGTGGAACCTCCGGAAAAAGGGGGCCCTAAAAATGAATTTTCATTGTTTTTTCACAATTAATTGATGAATTTCACTTCAAAACGAAAAATGTGCGTCTAAATCACAAACACGTGATCAAATGAAGGGGAAGGGGGGTGTAAAAAACCTGCGAACTCAATTTTTCAGGAATAATAATTTTTTTGGACAATCTAGTCATGTTAAAAAATCAATTTCTATGGGAAATTGTCAAGAAAGTTATGCTCCATTAAGCTATTTAGTTTTTTTCTAGCTACATTACATTGGTAGTTATATCAAAAAGTAAGCTTAGGGGGTAAAATAACTGGGCCGTTACCTATACAATGATTTACCATGAGATTTTGGACCTTTCTCACATCTCTAACATTTAAAACGTAAATTATAATGTTTGAAGCAGAAAATTTTTTCAAAAAATTAAACCTCTGACATGTTTCAGGATCCTCCTCTATGTTTCGACTAATCAACTTAGAAAAAAATCATTTAACAGAAAATTATGAATTTTAGCGAAATTTCGTGTTACTTTGAGCGACACAAAATGAAAACGAGACTGGTAGTAGGCCATCCGATGGTTATTTCGGGACATCCTTTGTACTCGGAATAAATAACTCGACTAAAAATACTTTCTGTAACACAATTACGCTAACAAGTTATTCGATATGGGCTCGTTTAATTTTCTAAATACACCCTCTCGAAGAAAATTTGGTCATTATGCATGTAGTTTCATAGATTAACACCTAAAAGCCGTCTTTGAGCAGTGACCTCATCTCGTTGGTATCTTTATCGAATGAATAATTAATATTTTCTTCGGATTGTTGGTAATTATTAAAGCTTCATTATTTGGAAGTAACTATCAATGTATAAATCAAAGGAAACGATGAGTGTAATTTGACTCGATGTCGATATCGAAAACCCTTTCGTACAGTTGGTTATTTAAATACAACCGAAACATTCCCATTCAACCACAGTCAATTAATTACTAAAGGATTGTAATATGAAAAAATTTTCAATACTTTTTATTTACCTAGCATGGGGTTTTTCCAGTAGGAAAAAAAACAAAAACATAAAAAAACCCACAATCTTGGAAATATTATACGTATTTTTTTACGATATGAGATTTTTCCATATAATCTCTAGCGAAACCAATACATTATAAATTTATGGCGTACACTCGAATGGAATATTTTCCGATTTTGGGAAACGATCGCGAATAAGGATTGGTATTTATACGATGACTGGCGTCTCGACGTCATTTCTTCTAATACACGTAACGTACTCGTAGTATACGTAATACGTAGAATAGAGAGACACAGGCTCAGCATCGGTTCGAAATTCGGATCAAAGGTAATTTTCGTTGTGAGCCCGAGTAAACACTCGACTTTTATTAATTAACGCGACGGTTTTTATTCGATTTATATATCGTGGTTCGGCACAATTCCAGCCATTAACGGGGTACACAGAGAGAGCGCCACTATGTACATTGGCATAGGAGAACGAAGCACCTCGACGCATGGTAAACCACCAACAGGTGATTTAATTAAGTTTTATGTGCCGGCAGTACGATTAAATAACATACGGATCAAAATCGTATATTAAGACTGATCGGTTATTGAAAACGATTACCAAAATAAATTGTTAGTTGTTTAATGGCAAGTGATGAAACATACTTGTTTGTGAAATAGTGGGTCATCGTCATGGCAACTGCAGTGTTTTACTATTTGCAGCATCCTTCGTGCAGGAATTGTAACCGGTAGATCTAATAGAAATATAAATGAATTTCATATTTGGTAATAATACGATGAAAAGTTCTTCGATTGTATTTTATCGAATGAAATATAAATAATAATTTACACATTCGAACAAGGATTTAATCAGATTCGCTTGTAAATGTTTAACGATGCCATAAAATACTCTGGCCGGATGCTTTGGTGACAAGGTGGATGGTATGAGGAAAGAGAATTTCATTCTTACCCTCACCCCCATTAGGTTATTGTTTCTAATCTGCGAAAAATGAAAAAATCATAATTTCTGTTGAAAATTCCACAAAATAATGATTTTTAATTGAAATTTGAAAAAGTGGGAAAAATCATGAATATATGATTCTGGGGAAAATACACGAAAAATTAGTGAAATGATGCTATTGTAATAATGATTTTTATGTATCTAACTCGAAAAAATCAGTGCTTGGAAAACGTTTTGAAAACGAAAAAGAAAAAAAATGATATTAAAGGAACGGAAATTGAAATTGATAAAAATTTTGATAAACGAAAAAAAACACAATTTTTAAATTTTTTTTTTTGTTTTTCAACGTATTTTGAACGCTTTTACCGTTTTTTTTAGCGTTTTTAAACTTTTTTTAGCGTTTTTAAACGTTTTTTTAGCGTTTTTTCTATTTTGATGGGTATAATAATTTGAATCAACAATTCACAATTGGTGAAAAAACGTTTAAAAACAGTAAAAAAAATATTAAAAATAATTTAAAACGTTGAAAGAGGAAAAAAAAACAAAAAAAAACAAAAAATGTAAAAAAAAAAAGTGTAACAAAACAAAATTTGTTTTTGCTTTTTACAAAAAAAAAACGAATCAAAACGAAAATGAAAAAATTTTTACGTTTTCCAAACACCAGCAAAAATCATGAAATTATGATTCTGTTGAAAGTTCTATATAATGATATCATGATTTTATGATTCTGGAAAAAATCACGCGAAATGAATGAAATGATGCAATATTGTAATATGCTATGATTTTTATGAAAACTCCATAAACTGAGAAAATCATGAAATTTATGATTTTACGATCATTTCATATTTGAAAGAGATCATGAAATCAAGATTCTGTTGAAAATTCCATAAAATGATGATATACCTTGAAATTTGAAAAAGTGGAAGAAATCGTGATTTTATGATTTTGGAAAAAATGATGCAATACTGTAATAATGATTTTTATGAAAACTCTCATGAAATTTATGATTTTATGAATATTCCATAGCTAACTCGAAAAAATTAGTGTTTGGAAAACGTTTTAAAAACGAAAACGAAAATTAAAATTGATAGAAATTTTGATAAACAAAAAAAACTGATTTTTTTTTTTTTGATTTTCAACGTACCTATTATGAACACTTTTGAACGTTTTAAAACGCCTAAAAACGTTTAAAAACGACAAAAAACGTTGAAAAACAAAAAAAAAAAGCAAAAAATGTAAAAAACGAAAAAGTGTAACAAAACGAAAAACGATATACACATTTTTGTTTAACGAAACGAAACAAAAACCAACTAATTTTTACGTTTTCCAAACACTGGAAAAAATCATGAAATTATGATTCTGCAGAAAAATCTATAAAATTATCATTTTTATTGAACTTTAAAAAAGTGAACGAAATCATGATTTTATGATTCTGGAAAAAATCACGCAAAATAAATGATATGATGCAATTTTGTTATAATGATTTCTATAAAATCTCAATGAATTGAGAAAATCATGAAATTTATGATTTTATGATTTATTTCATATTTCAAAGAAATCATGAAATCAAGATTCTGTTGAAAATTCCATAAAACGGCGATGTAGATTGAAATTTGAAAAAATGGAAGAAATCATGATTTTATGATTCTGGAAAAAATCACGCAAAATTAACGAAATTATGCAATATTGTAATAACGATTTTTATGAAAACTCCATAAATTGAGGAAATCGTGAATTTTATGATTTTATGAATATTCCATAACTCGATGAAATTGAAGAATTAAGGTTCTGATGAAAATTCTATAAACTGATGATTTTGATCGAAATTCCAAAAAAAAAATCATGAACTTACGATTCTGGAAAAAATCTCTAAAAGTCAATGAAGTGATGTCTAATATTTTCAGGGATGTTAACCGAAACGAAAAAAAATAAAGGTAACGGTAATGAGATTACGGTAACAAGTGATATTTCGGTAACGGTAAAAGGTAAAAGGTTACGGTAACTGGTCAAAAAAATAACGGTAACGGTAACAAAATAACGGTAATGGTAACAATTTTTTCCCCCATTTTTTCTGCATAATACGTTAATACCTTGCTGAAATTGAAAAATTATGA
>FIZU01051252.1:0-11135 GCA_900064475.1 Pseudococcus longispinus
ATTTTGACGACTTAAGTCAAATTTTCAGCTTAAGTTTTGTTCTATGATATGGCCCATAGTCTGTTCAAGTTAAGAATGTAATCACAAAACGCTTAATTCACACTGTAAATCACTTTGAAGCTTTGAAATTCATTGTAAAAATGTAAACAAAACCATCTTTTTTGTGTCCTACTGTGTGAATTTCGATGAATTTCCGCGATTTGTGATTACATTCTTAACTTGAACAGACTATATATTCCAATGAAGTGTGTCTAATTGTCTTTGAAATGGGCAGAGGAGCAAGGGACCAGCTTCAAGTTTTTTTTGGCGAGATATTCACAAAAAATTGACACATTTTTCTGATATATACAAAACATGGAATTTTAGTTAAAAATTCGTAATTTTTACCTCCCGATAAATAATCTTCCATCAAATCGGAAAATGGCAAAAATTTTCAAAAATCAAAATTTTAACGTGGATAAACCTAGCTAATTGCAATTTTGACTATTTTTAAACCATTTTGGCAATAAAAATATCAAGAAAATAAAGCTTACCTCTTCTCTATTTATTAATGTTACTCCATAAAATGAAAATTTGACACTCACCTGAAACAAAAAAAAACAAAAAATAAATTGTCGATTGGTTAAGCAGTCGACGCAATAGAACCGTCTCGTCTTACTTAAAGAGAAACATTTCTAAATTAAGATTATTTTATTAAGATGTTGCCATAAATTATGTCATTTGAACTCGATGAATATAACCTCCTCCCCCCTTCCTGATTGCTGTAAAGTAGAGCTCGAATTTTTAAGTATTTATCGACCAATGGACCTTAATATGATGCAAAAAAATTATTTCGATTAAAAAAATTGAAAATTTTTTATCGCAATGCAGCCAACTTTCGATTTTTATAAAAAATCAAAATTTTACAATTTTTCATAGCGAAAATCAATTTTTTACAAAAATCGAAAGTTGGTCGCACATCTATAAAAAATTTTCAATTTTTTCAGTCGAAATAATTTTTTACATCGATAAGGTTCCCTTTAGCCTTTAGGTCCATTTTTGGTACCAAGCGGAGGGTAGGTATTTTATTTTTTTGTAAATCAATAATCTCAATTTTTCAGCAATTTGCAACTTTTCAACCCTCTGTTAAGGTAAGAAAAGTGCAATCAAATTTCAAGTTCAATGGCATAGGGAGGTGTAGAAACTCAAATTGCAACTTTTTAGGAGTGTGCCCGGGGTGCCACGCTGGTAGCAGTACTCAAAAGTGGCACAAATCTGCATTTTTTCAAAAATGAGCCCACTTCGAGAGCTTCTAGCTCCACCTACCTTTGAGGTAGGAAGCTAACATTTTTTCTGGAAGGTTTTCATCTCAAAATGAACCACCCCCTTAAAAATTAAGTTGAAAAATAATGTAAATTTTTCCAAGTCCAAAATGTAAAGAATTTCTGAAAATTTCCAAATTCAAAAAGTCAATTGTTTTCAATTTTTTTTTAAGTCCAACGGATAATTTGGGTAACAAAATATTGAAAAGTTGGAAAAAACGTGACTGAATAATGGTCAAAAATTTGGGGGAAAAAGGACGCACAAATTTTTAGGATGGCCCCCAGCCATAAGACATACAGATATTTTCAACGTATCAAAAAAAACTGCATCGTAAAATCTCTCTTCATTTCAAAAAAAATGAATAAATTCATTCGCATCTTGAATTTCTCTTTTGATTGGCATCAACTGGAAATTCAAATTCAAAATAAAACCTCAATATCAACTTTAAATTAAATACGTCGACTTCTCTCTCCTCCCTCCCTCCCTCCCTTCTTTCCTTCCTTTCTTCCTTTCCTCCTTCCTTATTTATCATTCCTCCTTTAAAAACCGAAATTTGAGTACCTGAACTTTGTCAAATCATTTAGCAATAAAAACGAGCACCATTGCACCTGTAGGAATGTACCTATAAAATAATTCAACTTCAACATTTCGATAAATAGATGAATTATGGCAGACAAAAAAAAAAGAAAACTAATCCCTGTCATTGCAAAAAAAAAATTGAAAATCTTGAAAAATGAGCATAGCTGAGATTCTTGAGCTACATATATCTAAAACTATGTACTTTCAAATTTTAGACGATAAATTTTAAATAATCGTTGAAATGAATTTTTCATTGCTAAACTAAAACCGTCAAAAGGTTCAATATCTACTTGGAAATTTCCATACAAACATTCAGAACAAATTTAAAAATAAATTCAATACTTTGAACCTACCATTTCCATCCATCTTTAGCCAAAAAAACACTGATGACTTTCTTTCAAATTTTCGATGAACAAAAAGCTAAAGGATCAATTTTGGAAAATTAATGAATTTTAATTTTTTCGCCAAATAAAGTCCAAGGATAAGATATTTGTGATTTTGGAAATTCACAAATTAGCACAAAACAAATCCCAAAATTAATTAAATAAATCAAACCCCCCTCCCTACCTTGGTGATACCTTTAAACTTTCAAATGAAAACAATTATTATCAATCGAAGAAGTTAGGAGCCTATGTAAACGATCAATTTCGAAAAATTGATTAACTGCATTTTATGCTACAACGACGGGGGGGGGGGGGCTCAAGAAAATTTTAACGTACAATTTTGTGTCACCGCACGAAATTTTGTTACCCTGAATGAGTTTTCGGAATTGAAAACTTCTACATGGAGGGCAGGTGACTTTTGAGATTTGGAAATCTTCAGAGATCGTCGTAAGAGGAACCTCGAGTTGGTTAGTTTCCCCCTTCCCCCCCAAAAAATGAAATAAAAATCATAAAAAAATGCCAGAAATGTTGGGGAAAAAGTCGAAAATATCAAATCGACGCCGAACAGATCCTAAAATAAATCCAACATTTCATAACCCCCTTCCCTTCTTCCTAATACCAATACCAACAATCTCAAAGAAAACACAATTAAGATATATATTTTTTTCCAACATCATCGCATCAAGTTTACTAAAAAAAATTGATTTTTACAACAATCTTCTCGTTCGAATTCAATTGTTAAATATTCACCTAATTCTCACACAGTTACATGCATCTTCCCAAGTATAATTCCTCCGAACAAAATACCTCATCTCTCACCACCGCATCACATTTCTTTTAAAATCACATCATCGACTCTTAATTTCCGGAATCTAGAACACATACAAAGACCCGATTTTACCACGTCGACCACACTGAACATTGACCGCATCTAACCGCTCATCAACCCTTTCAACTGCACCGCATCCTTCACACACATCTATTTAATTTGCAAGACGATTTGAATACCCTACAAACATACATCAACCATCGGAAAAATACACCGTTAGATATACTATAATATGCTGTGTTTTGTAAACATTTCATTGTTAACTGGTTCGATCTTTTGAAACCATATCAATAGTTTGAAAAGACGATATCAAATGTGTGTTTTTGTCCCTTATGTAAATTCTTTTATACTAATACCGTTATCTGATACCGTTTGACCATTTGATTTAGACCATTGCATCATAATACCTAGTACCTAATGTAATCGTCGCTGTAGAGTCAGTTTTCATCTAACAGAGTGACATTCGTCTACATTTCTCTTCGGATTTCAAAATCTCGTCAACTTGGTCGCACACGAGAATACAAATACGGTTAAAATATTCGAAAAATGTGATAACTTGTCAAATTTTCAAGCGTTCACGAATTACCTACGTTACGTGTATTTTCTAAAAAAAAAACATGTTATCAAGACAGAGATCTTATCAGCAAAAGGAGTATGGTAATGTCAAGGTACGTAGGTTTACATTTTATTACGTAGATGTATACATATTTTCATTTACTAAAGTTTTTTTATATA
This sequence comes from Pseudococcus longispinus, assembly GCA_900064475.1. Classification (NCBI taxonomy): domain Eukaryota; kingdom Metazoa; phylum Arthropoda; class Insecta; order Hemiptera; family Pseudococcidae; genus Pseudococcus; species Pseudococcus longispinus. The sequence goes on from FIZU01051252.1 coordinate 3,829, forward strand.
TCAAAATTTTTTGATCGAATTGATAGCTAAAAAATATCCAGGGACAGTCATTCAAGTTGGATTATTTTTTCGTATGCAAATATCAAAAAACTCATTAACGAAAATTTTCATCTAATTTAATATAAGTAATTTTTCGTAATACATTTTCTCATCAACGATAAATTAAAAAAATGCTCGGAAAAAAATTGCAAATGTGAAAAAAAATTACATTAGGAACCTTGAGCTCCACTTTTTCTTAAGGCCGGATCTAGTATGTGCTGGTAGACGACCTTGGCAAATATTTATGCGCGATCGGGTACATAATCAAAACGAAATTTCATATGTATGACAATTTCTTTCCATTTTGGTTAAATATATGATACCAAACGGGCTCGAAATCCTATCACCCTGTTTATTCTCATGAAATCAATTTACTATTACAACTGGTTCTCGTATTCAAACTAAATAAAAATCTAAATAACAACATTAGAGACATTATCACATACAAAACATCATCACCCGATCGAATCCAAAAGCTAATAATGTCTGGTCACTCATCCACTTTCTGGTATTAAACGTCATCGACACCTCTCCAAATGACTCACCGCCACCTGCGATGGCATTTCCTTACACCAAGTCTTACGAGATTCTACTTTTAAACCAGTTTAAATGAAATTCAATCGGTTGATGATACCCTTTCATAAACATATCCGAATTGAAAATAAATTATTAAATTTTGTATCAAGAGGTACAAATGGAACCTTTTGAAGGGTGGGGATTGGACTCATAATACATAACTTTCGGCCATATGTTATTCAGCCACCCTACACACACGCAATATCATACTTCCATCGACGCTTCTTCATTCCAAGCACGCACCAACCGCATCTTGCCTGTAATTCTGGCTATGTTTATATACAAACGTTGAATTTTTTCGGCCATTTTCACATAACTCAAGGTAAATAGTATTTCGAACAAAGGAAACGAACTTGGTATCACGCCTGGTGAGTCTATAATTAAACCGTCTCGTCGAAATTAATAATATTTATACCACACAAAGTAAATATTCGACTCCATTTCCTCGAGTCGAATACCCTTTTCGCATACTAATCACCCCATTAACGTCGAACATTTCCTCCAAAAATGGGTTAATTTTTCTCAAATACGAGGCCATTGAACTGCCGAAAATTTTCCTCAACTCGAACGAAAAATATTTCTCGATTTAACACGACAGGTTTAAAACTGCGGAGCGAATCTTCGACGATGGCGTTTTTTTTTCGAGCTCGCGTAACATTGTATTCGGTTACCAAACTAGTTTTGCCTGCATCTAATATGGTCGAGTTTCGGATGCCATATTCCAGTTTCGTTTCATTGGCTAGCACATTTCATTTCATTTCGCCCATCGTACCGCGACTTATAATAAGGATAATCGGGTACCCTGATGCTATGTTATAAAATAGCGACTGTTTGCCAAGATATTCTTCAAAGCTCGATCCGACTCGCGATTATAATTAACCCGCGTATACATGAGAAATAATCTTACCCAGATTGGAATAGAGCATGCGTTGGCATAATGCAGCAGCAGCGATCTCAAGCGTTGGGATTGTAAAATTAATGAATTTATTGGCTCGTATCTTCATTTCGACTGAGGCCATTGTCTATAAAGCACGCAAGTCAGCATTTTATTTCCATACGAAACGCGACTTCGCGACAATCGTTCATTTCGAAACCGTCATCGTCACCGCACCGGTATTTTTTGTATTTTTTTCAAACCGTATCGAAGAGACCAGCAAAAGCCTCGACTACACAAGAATTCTGCTCGAACAAATACTGCTGTGTGCAGAAATGACACAGCAATACACATATATACCAACCACCCATAAACAGAATAAACGCAACAAAACACAGCCGCAAAGAAAAAATAATAGAAAACGGGGAAAAATATTTGAAACAAAGAAACTATAAAAAGAATATAAAAATCGGAAAATAAAAATCCAAAGTGGCCCCGGTCAAATCAATTCGCAAAATAATCGACCCATGCAGCAAACCGAACGCCCAATTCGTTTCCAAATCCGACTCCTACAATTTGTTTATTTTTATATATAATACGAAAAGAAAACCCAGCAAGAAAAATGTATAAGCTTATGAGAAACGAGATGGAAAAAAAAAGGCAAAAAAATACGTAAAAGTTCATAAGTAGCAAACAGTATAAAACTGCTTACACGTATATAGTACATATCGCTGTGTATATGCTTTTATTATCATCGTAAAAATTTTGCCAAACGAAAAACTGTACATATATTTTTTGGTTGTTGTAAATGGCAGCGATTGGTTTTTATTATTTATTCTCTTCTCTTCGCGTCTCTTCAGCATACTTATGATTGATTAATACCGATGGGATTTTCTTTTCTCATATTTGTGTATTGGTATAAACACAATATATCTTTATGTCGACGTATAGGCTTTCACGCCTTCCCAACCCCCCGGGTTTCCACGCATGTATCCGCCTTATTGCTGCATCGGATGCAGCAGCGAGAAGTTTTTCCAGCATTGATTTCTTTCTTCGAAATACACCAAGATGCAAAAATTTAATCAAATATGAACCAAGGATTTTCATAGAAACAGCCAACAAAGGAATTAGGTTTTGGCAAAAAAAATTACGAGTCATGCCTAGAATTCGAAATTACTCGAGTACTTATTGTATTACAGAAAAACAATCATTAAACTGAAATTTTTTTGTTTCGATCGAATTTAAGATAAAAAATATCTGAATATTTTACGAGAAAATTATTAAAAAAATAATTAGAATTTTTTTTTTGTTTTAAAAATTGAAGAAAGAATAACGAATAATATGGAAACTGATTCAATCTTTGGAAAAAAAAGTTTCTTAGTGGTTCCTAAAAAAAATTTGACCTCCTATTGCATCAAAAGCGATGCGATGACCTTTCGAGCTGAAGTTTATAATCCAAAAAAAATATGAACCGTTCAGTATTCTCGATTACGACCAATTTTTTATGCGGCATAAAATTCCAAGGCAACAAATAGTTAATTGAAAAAAAAAACTGAAAAACAGTTTCAAAATTTTAATACTTCTACAAGACGTATTCTTACGAAAGAATTTCAAAACCGAAGAAATAATCGAATAAATTGGACAGAAAATTCGGAATTTTTAAAATTTAAAATTTTCAACTTGAAATACAATTATTATTGAATTGTTTTTTTTTTATGAAAAAAAATGTCATTTAAGAAAAGAAGTCTAGTCTACTTAAATTTTTGGACTAAAATCCAATTAATTTGTTTACTTTTAAAACGTGCCAAGTTCATTTATTAATTCCAAATGAAATAAAATTGTGAAATAGAACGTAGGTACCTAGCTACTTAATTTTTTCAAAAAAAAACAAAACAATTTTTGATAATTTTTTACCAATATTTTCACCAGCAAGGCAAAAAATTGTTTCAACAGAAAACAGACCTTCAAGTAGGTATTTCTTATCACGTATAGAATACGTCAAATATATTTATCTTATTTCAAAAGTAAATAACTAGATTTTCTTAACTGCAAAATGTAATTTTGACCAACTTGAAAAAGAAACCGCCCCATATTTTATAGCTGTTCCTTTAGGTTTGGCCTTGGCAGATTATACTTACATAGTGTTATCAATGGAAAGGGGTTAAAATTTAAAATTTACAGCTGTAAGTATTTTTTCAAAAAAAAAAAAAGTTCTTCTGACCGTAAAAATTATCAAAGTGCAAACAATTTCCTTTTTCTTCCATCCCATAATTTTCTGAGATGGGTTTGAGTTCGACAATGGCTTGAGAATTTGTAAAATACTCCAATAAGCGTCAGCAATGAAGCTTTGCTGTTCCCTGTTTTATTGATATTTCGACGAAAGAAGATGAAGAGCGGAAGAAGAATAAATTCTTCGCAATATCTTTGAAGGAGTGGGTGAAAATTTTTGAATTTTTTTTCAAATAAAATCAATTGAAATTTTATCAACTTTTTAGCACTCTGAAATTTTCAAAAAATCGCAAAAAAATTGAGGGAGGATGGATGGGGGTGACATGGTTGAATTTTTTTTTGTAATTTTTTTTCTAGGCTCAGAAACGATGGTGCAGAGATTTTTTAAAATTTTGTAACATCTTCACCAGAATGTTTTTCAAGTTTACGAGTTACCCCCTCCCCCTTTCAAAGAATGAAAATCCTAATTTTTTTTACCTTCTCAGCAGTCTCACCCAAAATGGAAAAAGTTGAATTTATTAATGGCGTAATCAAACAATCCAGGGGGGGGGAGGGAGATGTGATTTTAAATAGAATTATTAAAAAAAATCCATTACATATTAGGTGGTTAAATGAGCCCAAGCGAAGCTGAAATTTTTGCAGAAAAAGGCTTTCAAAAGCTTAAATTTCCTCAAAATGAAAAACTAGAAAAAAATTAATGATTTTTGAACGAAAAATGTAGAACTTTTGAAACAAATTTGGCACTTTTCCAGTACTTTTTTGAATTTCAGCGCCATTTTGATTTTTCCAACACTTTCACCACCTGTTAAGACACTTTCATGAAATGGATTTTAAAATAAGCCTTGTTTATATTTCCATATTTCGCATATTTCAAGCTAGAATATATATTTTTGATTTTTTTAGAACATATTTTGACATTTTTCAGCTATTTTGTCGTTTTATTTGCATATTTTCACTGTTTTTGTCAAATTTTTGGTTTTTTGACAAAATTCTTCCTACATAAAGTGCCAGAACCGTAAAAATTCTAGGTAAAAAATGAAAAAATATATAAGATTTTATTTTTCTCTTGACATTAAAAAGTTACAAATTAAAAATAATTTTTTTATTTTGAATCTCATCGTTCCTCCTTGTTCAGATCAAAAATTCCTTTTGGTTGACGCCCACATCGTTTTTGCGTATTTCTCAAATTTTAGCCTATAAATGCCAATTTTTTACATATTTTGAAATTTTCGGAGCATATTTTTCTCAACCCTAATTAGAATCCATTAAAATTTCAAGCTTGAAATCAAATTTTCATTTTTAAATTCAAGAGACAATGCCACATTTAAGAATTAAAACAATTTTGAGATTCTGATACGAGCAAAAAATTTGACGATTTGAAAAAAAAAAAAACTTAAACACATTTCGGCTACTTCACCAATACTCCTTTCATCTTGCAATAAAACCCGAAAAAAAATTCCGCCGAATAAAAAAACCGCACACCATATTCCCAAAAGCAACACCTCTCGCACTTAAAAAAAAAATCATCTCACATCTTTCAACCTACTCATTACCTAGCTCCACTCAGCACCATACCCATAAACCGCCGTGCTCATCAAAAAGTAAAACCTCATCCTAATTCGATAGCTCACCTGACCAAATTCTCACACTCGTAAAAGACTCCCTCGTTTAAAATTTCTTCGCAGGGTCTACCCCATTCGACGTTAACTCGGTATACGAGACGTATACAAAATTAATTTCTCATCCGATAAGCTCATCCTATAAGGATAAAAATACCTCTCGAGTCTCGACAAACGTACAGGGCACACGATGTTTCGGGGTAAACATCGGCACAGGCTGGCAATAATTTATTAACGCCGCGTCTTAGGTTCCGAAATTAAATTCGACACGTTTCGGCTATAAAGCGAATTTCATCAAGGTATTTCTCAAATACACTTTTCGATTAAAAGTTCCATATAAAAGTTGTGAAAACGTCGGTCTTGGATCATCTGACATCGCACGCCTTCTCCGGTACACAATTTATTTACACGTACGCTTCTTGTTAAATAAATAAAATTTAATTTTCTTCCCAAGTCGAAGCAGTGTGTAGCCTTTTTATACAAAAACAAATACCAATAGCAGGCCTGTCTTGAAAATACTGGTAAATGCAACGAAAATTAAACCCGTAGCCTTGTACCAATAATACCTTCATAAAAACTACCATGTTTGCGAGCATCAAAACTCGCCTGTTTAATTTACTTTTTTTCAAGTTCGTAGGTATCGTATTCTTATCCCTTTCGTGACCATGAGCGATCAAACGAATGAAATTTGAAAATTTTCATTGCATCACGAAAACTGAAATGGAAAATGGGATTAAATCAAAATTATTCACTTTCATTTTCCTGCATGAGATTTGCAACAAATTGAAAAATAATTGCACTGAACTATTCGCCCTTGAAAAGAAAGAGAGGTGGTGAAAGACTTTCAATTTCTTCCTCCATAATTGAAATTTTTTTTAAAAAGCGGTTGAAATTTTCAGTTCGTAATTCAGATATTGCAGGTACTCAAATCACACAAAATTAAAAATTCTCATTTTTTTAGAAAATAAAAAAAAATTATGAGATTATGTGAAGATTTTTGATTTGAGCTGAAAATGCCCACAGGAAATCAGCTTTCAAGATCAACCATGTTTTTAAAAAAATGATGATTCCTGTGTCAAAAAAAAATAAGGGTGAAAATTTTCGTCCTACTACTCCTCGAAAGTTCCTTGCAAGCAATGGAAGAAAATTTTTCATCTCCTCTTGATCTTAACACAAGAATTGAAAATTGAAAATTTGAGAGAATGATTGCAAAAAGTGTAAAATTTTTTTTACAAATTGTAGGCCAAAAGTACAAATATTTGATACATTCCTGTTCGAAAAATGTACCAAATGGAAATTTTTTCTTCGAAAACATTCACTAAATAATGTACGAAAAAAAAATCAAGAAAATTTTACTCATTCCTTCAAATAATATATTGCATTATTTTCTGAAAATTGTTTTTGAAATTAGGGCTGTAGCGAGCGGAGGGGGAGGAGGACAGACTGCCCCTCAAAGCTGAACATTTTTTCGGTTAGTTAGGAAATTGGACTTTGAGTTGGAGTTTTAGAAAAACTGTAATTCAAGGTGAAATGAGTTGGAAAATTACCAAATGAACTAAGTAGAAAATTTCAATCTGAATTGGAAAATTACAACTAAAGATTTAAAAAAAAACAGTTGGGAAAATGACAAAATTTAAGCTTTTGAGTGCCTTTTTCTCCAAAAATTTTCAACTTCGCTTCGCTCGGGCACAACGAATTCATTCCTTTTCGTAAAATAATGCATATCTAGGTGTTTTTAAAATTTGTTCAAATGAAATCACATTTTTTTGACGACATTTCAACTTTTTGATGTCCTTGTTTACAAAATTTTGCCTTTGCGTCGCTCAAGTGCAGTCTTATTTTAACAAAATAATGTGTAGGGGAGAAGGAGGATGTTTCGGACAGGTGGATGTTTCGGACATTGCTCGTTTTAAGCACTTCGAGGTTAGTTTGTTTGATGATTCCAACACATTGTGGGGACTTTAGGAATG
>FIZU01051257.1:0-12207 GCA_900064475.1 Pseudococcus longispinus
AATGGGCAAGATTGGGAGAGGCCTTTGCCCTACTATAGGGCCTACAGTATTGTAATAAGGCTTAAATAAATAAATAAATAAATAAAATAAATAAAAATAAAAATCCTCTTATAATCCCTTCATTTTGTTCATCATTTTATAAAAGTATGGAAATTCTTAATTTTGGGCCATTTTAGGACCTGAATTAGAAACTCAAAATTTCAACTTTTTTTTAAAAATTGCAATTATAAAAAAATGGAGGGGGATGAAATTGAAATTTTTGGTCTACACCTCTTTCTTTTTATTGGGAGTGCCTAGTGTACAATTTTCTTCAATTTTTAGAAAATCTCACGCAGGAAGATGAAAGTAAATAATTTTAATTCGGTTTTTGTGATATTTTTAGCAAATTTTATCGCATTTTCAGAAAATTTACTGAATTTACACGCATATTTCTTCTACTCCTGTGAAAATTTGATGATTCTTCATGAGTTTAAAGCAGTTTAGTGACATGTTAAGCAAATTTTCCCAACTTTCATACTACTGTTCCTATTGATAATTTTTATGGCTTTTTGGGTTATTTTTGTTACATTTTCACCAAATTTTCACACAGTTTACTTGCTTGAAAATTTGAAGATTTTTCACAAGTTTCCAGCAAATTTTCTCAATTTTCATGCAGCTTTCATCTATGCTTGTGAAAATTTTATGATTTTTCTTGAGTTTTAAGCGATTATTGTGACATTGTTAGTAACTTTTTCACTTTTCACGAAATTCAAACAATTTGTACCAATTTTTCAAAAAAATTTTTACTTCTGACTATCTTGAAGAATTTTTTAATTTTCATGTTATTACTCAAAATTTTTACAAAATTGAACATTGTTTTCCGATGAATTGTAAACAATTTCTATGATTATTAAAACAATTTTCAGAAAGTTTCACATTGGTATTTCGATTCATATTGTTTTGAAATTATAATTTTGACTGGTCAAAGTGACGTCGTGCATCAACTTGATTTTAATCGAAATGATTTGATGAAAATTTTCAAGTTTCATTCGTCAGACTCCCCCCCCCCTCCCGCACAAATCGGTCAATGATTTACTTTATTTGAAAGTAGGGTGCATATAGTTTCATAATATTGAAGTAATTCCACTCAATTCTGTGATAGATAATTAAAGAGAAAGGGAAAGATGCTGAATATGCCTACCTGTGCTTTTTTTCTGGTTTCATATTCAATTCCAATCCGATGAAATGAAAAATATTTTCCATTTATTTCAATTTTTCGAGTAGGGAAGTATGGGAGAATTTTTTCCCCTCCTACTTTTGTGCAATTTTCTATAATTTTGGTTTTATAGAGAGTCAATGAGATGGACTCATCAATTGACCTCCATGTACCACTTTTGGCTCCACCAAACATCAAATTCTTCTTCGAGAAAAAATTACAAAACTGTCCATGATTTGTAAAATACTCGTATTTGAAGGATTTTTTATAAATTTTTGATTCTTTATTATAAAAATTTTTAAGTCCTTTTTTCATATAGGTAATTGATTTTAATTGATTTTGCGTGAAGAGAGGCGTTTCTCAAGAGCCTCTCACTTCAATTCTCGACTATTTCTCAACGCCCAAAAAAATCGAGCAATTTCGCACTAAAATGTGAACATTTTCATCGAACTAAATAACTATCGTAAATACGTGCCCCAAAATGACGAACCTTTCACTTAAACACGTTTTGAGTAAAAATTGAATAATGTTCCCCAAATATACAACAGTTATAATATTAAATTCGCTACCTACCTAACAATCCCATTACATTACGTGAATTATTTTATTCTTCGAGTTTTTCCTCTCCCGCTCGTATTTTTCTCTCGGTTACTTCATATACTTGTGAAACAGGAAAAAAAGAAGGAAAAAATTACGAGCGAAATTAAATCCGGAAAATTTTGTTGTTCGAGAAGAAGGAAGGAATAAAGAAAGGAAAACAAAAAAGTAATTTAAACAAGAGCTCCGTTTTCGGGACTGCGAGAGAGAAAAAAAAAGAAGCAAGAAAATAGGACGCGTTGAACTTGTAAATAATTGTGAAAATTTTAACGAACTGAATTCGAAGCTATGTGTTGGTGGTTTATGGGATAGATACCTACAATGTTGTATCGAAAAAACCCCGAACGAGTTGGCCTAATAAAGAAAAAAATAATTACAACGAAGAAAACCTCGTACACGATAAAATTTCGGCGAACAGGTTGGCCCGTTTCAATTTCCGTTCTACGAGGAAGACGAACGACGTGGGATTATTTAAATTTCATAATAAGGCTGGAAAAAATTTATTTATGGAAACAAAGCACGAAAAAAATAATTCGAATACGATAGAGAGAAAAAAATTTGAATGAAGTGATCTCGTAAAGTTGTTGTAGAAGCGCTAAATAAGTTATATTATTCATGGTTTCTGTCGCTTTGCGCTGTGAGAGGTACTAAAATGCATGTGTGTGAGTATTGCGAACACGTACCCCGCACATTGATGCTGTGTTGTTTCATGAATACAATATGCTAAAACATAGAAGAAAAAGATGAAGCTGTTTCGGCTGCCACATACAGCAGTGATTCTCATCGTTTAGATAACACAACTTGGCCTTGTTTTTCATAATGCCTTTTCGTGTATAAATGTATGTATCCACGCGTGTGTAAAGGTGCTTCCCCTTTTTTTGCTTGCTCAGCCTATTTTGTTTTGGGTGCTTTTTAATTGGTATCGTTTTTGTACTACTGGATAGTTTAGGCGAGATTTCCAACGAAATTATTTTCGCCGGAGAGTTATAATACGTTTATTTTGCATTATTTTCATCGATTTGATGAATGTACCTAAATCTACGTGCGGCTTTTTTCCTATTCTATCGAACGAACGTCTCGATTATGAATATTTTATTACGATGTTGGTATACGTAAGGGAAAAAACACGCTAAAATATTATTTTCTTGGTATATTTTTTTCAATCTGCATACCCCTTTTAAAATGTGAAATATTTTAATCAATAGAAATATACTTCGGTTATAGCGATTTTCAAAATCATAATATAAAATCTCTAACCCCTTGAAAAAAAAACCAACAAATTGAACTTTTTTTCACTCGTAAAATAGCTATTCTATTACTTTTTTTAATATTCTAAACCGATGAAATTTTCGCATTAATAAGGTCACATAATAATAATCTGAGATCATACGATATTTGTCGACGCAGTGAAATGTAAAAAAGTTGACGAAAAAAAAAGCTCGAGAAACATATCAAAAAAAAAAAAGAAGCTGAAAAAGAAACGACGGCTGGAAGATTGAAAATAATCGAATGCCACGACTATAAGGTGAAGGATTTAAAAATACATTCGCGAATTTCATCTTCTTTTTGCCATTCGTCGAGCTCGCTTTCTGCTTTTAGAAAATAGATTTCAAGCCATTATTCTCTCTATTCGTTTGCTAACGTACTGTAAACGATAAATGAAGAGAAAGGCTTTAAAATATTTCTCACATTTAATAGTTTACTTTTTTATCTTGTTCGGTGTGAATTACCCTAAATTTCAGCGCAAGGTAATTTGCATAATTAAAAGGCCTTCTTTTAAGGTAATTTTTCTTTCGTCGTATGACGTTACAGAGTGTGCATGCAATTTTTAGCCCTACGTAATGACGTTAGACGAGTCGGGTACGTCGCTGCTGAGAGATAAATACATGTTGGATGTGGTGTAGGTTTAGGTTGGATTTTTAATTAAAGCGGAAATGGAGAATAGCGTACGAGATGGTGGATGGTGTATGAAAATTAAGCTTATTTGTGGCTGTTGTGTGAATTTTAGAGTATCCATAAATGGCTACGTACCTGGAGCATCAGAAGTTGGATTTTATCGGTGTTCTGGAATGAATGGAAACGAAAAGAAAAAGGATACGTTTTAGGCATGTAGCTACATTTTTTTAACCGATGTTTAATTATTTTTTTGGTGCTGGATTGAGAATTTTTTAGTTGAAGAACTGGTTTCTTTTTAAATTGGACTGGATTTATGCATATTGTGCATATTTGATAGAACCATTTTAGCAAGACATTGGCGGGGGAGGGGGTCATGGGTTCTGTACTGATCCTTGATAGCTAAGAAGCTGGAAAAAATTATGACATTTCAACTTTTGAATGACTTTTCAAATTTTGATTATTTACGAGTAGAAAATTTCAAGTTGAGTAATTTTCAGAATACGTAATTCAGCCATTGATCCCAAAATGATCTTTTGAAGCGGATGAATTTTTAAATCAAGTCGAGAAGGGGGGATGTAAAGAAGTTGTAAATTTCGGAAATTTAAATATTTATTATAAAATATAAATTTTAAAGGCCTCCAATTTCTATTCTTGAATTTTAACTTTCGAACCCTAAAAAGAACTTCTGAAAGAGAGCAGGGGTGCATAAGAGTCAAAATTTTGAAATTTTCTAAATGAATATCAAAATATAGCATTTTAAGGACGCTGAACAAGGTGAATAATCTTAACCAGCTAGGGGGATTGGGGGGGGGGGGATATTGACCTCTGAAAATTGAAGCCCATTAGTTATGTAAGTAGATGACTGGGTATAGACTCTGCTACAATGTGTTTAGGACATAATTCACTATTTTCTCCTTTTTGAGTTTTTTTGAAGGAAAAAGGGGAATTAGGACATGAATTCACCTTAAAAACAGGTTCATGTTTTGTACCCACAAATTTATTTTTAAAAATCGATACGAAACCGGTTTTTATTCCTTAATTTTTTAAAAGTCGACTTTAAACCATTTTTGATTCCTTCTCGTTTTTGGTTTAGACTCGAAACCGGTTTATTTTTCATATTTATTTTCAAAAATTGAACCCAAACCGGTTTTTTTCTTAATATTTTGAAAATCGTCTTTTAACAGTTTTCCTATTTCCCAATCATTTTTGTACTGACTCGAAACCGGATCATTTTTCTTATTTATTTAAAAAAATTGAACTCGAACCAGTTTTATTTCCTTTATTTTTCAAAAAGTCGGCTCTTAATTGTTTTTAATTTTCTTCTCGTTTTGGCATTGACTTGAAACCGGTTTATTTTTCTTATTCATTTTTTAAAATCAACCCTGCAACTGAATTTTATTACATTCTAGTTCTGAGATTGATTCAAAGCCGGTTCATGCTATGTACTTCCTTATTTTTAAAAATGAACTCCAACTTGGTTTACTTTTTTTTTTGCTCAAAAATCGACCTCGAACTGGTTTTATTTTCTTTTTTGATTTCAACAAACAAGAACCGATCCCAAATCGAATTTGATTGCTGCTTTGTTTTGATGTATTGAACCGAAAACCAGTTCTATTTTATTTTTAAAAATAGGAAAATTTACTTCAATCGGTTCTTATTTTCTCAGTATTATTAAATTAATTCGAAGAAGGTTCACTTACTTTTTTGTGTTTGAAAAATGATCTACTTTCGTTTCCTGATTGAAAATCAACCTCAAAAATCACCGAACCCGATTCCACTCCTGTCTATTTCCATTCTTTTTTCATTTTCTAGAATTGATTGTTTCGAACCCGGTTTCTAAAGATTTTTTTAAAATTGCTGTTAAGTCTGAATTCCTAGTCAATTTTTGAAATGAATTGGACTGGTCCATTTTCCCATTTAGTTTTCAAATAAGAATAATGGAGGCGGAGGAGGAGGAGAGAGTAATCACGAAAATTCTTTACAAAAATCTGTCATGAATTTGTGTTATCCAAATGACTTCCTGGATTCGGAAAAATTGAACGCAATTGACTTTTTGCACTTGAAAAAATCCAGACATTCTACCGTTTTGGACTTGTAAAATCTTATAAGGTGGTCAGATGATTTTTTGGTTTCGGAAAAATTTTTGATTTGCATATTTCTAAAATTAGACTCTTTTTGTTACCCAGATGACTTTTTGGACTGATTTCTTGGATCAGGAAACAATTTACTTTTTGTACTGACTTCTTGGATTTTGAAAAATTACTTTTTGGACTCACTTATTGTGCATGAAAAAAATTGATTTGCTGTACTTGTTATTTGTGCATCACGAAACTGCTTTTCGAACTTGGAAAATTTCAGTGATTCTCTTAAGTCGGACGACTTTAAAGTCATTTGGGTAAGTAGCAAGGTAGATGACTTTTTAAATTTGGAAAATTTTGTAGAATCTCTTAGAACGTATGACTTTTTAAAATTGAAAATTTTCACAACTCTTGAATTTGTACACGTCAGTATTCCTATGTACGTCGACCGAATGCATAGAACGTGTTCATTAGTCGAAAACATATGCGTAGAACAATTTGCGTGCATGCAGTGTGTAATTGTGGTACTTACAGTAATTTTCCCACCCACCAAAATAGATCTCAAACCAGTTTTCCCTCTTTTTTTATTTTCAAAATTGAATTCAAATCGGTTCTCAGAATAGTTTTTTTTACTATGCTTGTTCTGTAAAACTGAATTCGAAATGTTCACACGTTGAGTTACCTATTCACTTGATGAATTTATACCCTTCAGTCTTTTCGGAAAAATGAATTATACCAACATTATTACGAAGACAAATCATTCCAAGAATTACGAGTACATCAACTACCTTATCTGGCCAGTTCTCGTGATGAAATAATCGATGGTTAGATATTCTACTATGTATTTGAAAATTCCCCTATGATCAGCAACTAATTAAAGATACTTCATTCGGCTACGACTGTTCCTCACAACACGATAGCAAACCTATCGAATTCGAGTCGAGAGATAACAAAAATATTCGTAGTAGATTTTGGTACGGCGCCAATAAGTTGATCACGTGAACGTAAAAGCATGCCCAAGCCCGAGCCAGTGATGTACATATAAAAGAGCTAGACGAAAAAGAGAAATGAAATCGATTACAGGACGATATGAAATTTACATAATAAAACCCAGTCATCACGAATTCGCGATAAGAAAGAAGCACGGTGGACAAAAGCTTTTACGTTTTGTGTACAATTTTAAACAACTTTTTAATAATTTACCAACGTTTGAAATTCAATTTTTGACGAGAAACACGAGCGTTGGTTTAAAGTGCCTCTACAAGTTGAATTGTACGAGTTGATATACATACGTCGCAATAAGATACCACAAAACGAAGAAAATCCCTTCCCCCTCACCCCGAATTTAATCATTATTACCTTTTACACGTCAGGTTTAGTTTATTCTCTTAAATCGAGTAACTAGCAGAGTTATCCTGAAATACATGCATTGGTGCTTTTTGTATTGATGATATCATTTTGTTAGTACGTGACTCGGTTTAAGTTAATGAAGTCGCAGATGTCGAAACAATTACTACTCTGTTGCGGTAAAACCTTACGACGAGTTGATCGCACACGTGAAACGTTAGCGAGCAATGTCCTAGATTGTTATACTCTAATAGAGACACTATAATTTCCACGTCTCTGATCGGATTATACGTGGCAATGCGGTCGTCTCCCGGTAACGAGCTAACTTCATTTTTTTATACTCCCAAGATTTTTCTATCGAACTTGATTTCTTACGTATGAGGTTTTATTTCGATATCTTGACTCGAATATCTTCGAGTTATGAGCTGTTCGAGCTCGTTTCATTCGATGATAAAAAATCGTCGAAATCGATAAAAATTTATTTGCCCATTGAAACTTACCCATTTCGATGCGACGATTCGAATTTACACCTGGTCTACGTACGCAATTTTAGTGAGGTTATTTTTATAATAAAATTCCAAGAAAAAATGCCTATACAGAGGGATGAAAATCGATGAAAATGAATATTTTTTGCACGTCGAGAATGGTTTCAGAAAAAGCGACCCACGGCGCTGGTATTTTGCTTCGATCGAATGTTGAAAATTTATATTTTTTATTATTTAATTTGCGATTTTCTTTTATCGAGTCATCGCGTCACACTTTTAAAAAAGTTTCTAAATGTTTAGCTGCGTTTTGTGAACTGTCTTCGGATTGAATTGAACGGGACTCGAGAAGTTGTAAAATTCGTCCAATAAATATGCGCCAACGAGTGTTAAATTTTTTATGCCAAGTGATATCTAATAAAAGAGATAAAAATGACGTAAAAATTCCAGTTGGTTTTTACGAATTCGAAATTAAACTCGCGAGTTATAAATTTTTCAGAAATCAGTATCTGCCATACTTGGTTTGATTGAAATGTCAGTGAAATTACGATGCTGGGTTAGGATAATTCCATTTATGGAATTTTTTGTCCTTTTGAATGAAATACAGGGTGGTCCATTTGAAAGGTCGATGGTTTTGAAAATGAAAAAAAAAACATTGATTGTGAAAATCTCGAAAACTAAGACCTCTAGAAAAAAAATTAATAGATCATAAGTGAAAGAGAATTTTAAGCCCTACAATTTTCATTCTTTGCATTTTTTCGCAGCAGCTTTGGTGTGGCCAGAAAATCAATGTTTATAGGAAAGGTACAAAAGTTGATGGGTTTGAAAATTAAGAAAACGTTTTTTTTATCATTTTCAAGACCACTAAGGGTGCTACGAAAGAAGTGCAAGGGATGAAAATTTGTAAAGCTTGAAATTCTCTTCTATGCGCTATTAGTTTTTGTCTTGTGGGATTAATTTTTGAGATGTTTGAGGTTGAAGTTGTTTTTTTTTCAATTCATCGACTACAGAAATTTTCCTAAACTGAACATGGATTTTCGGACCAAACTAAGGGTGCTACGAAAAAAATGCAAGGAATAAAAATTGTAACACTTGAAATTCTCTTTCTTCTGTGAGGTAGTAGTTTTTGTCTATTGGACTTGGTTTTCGAAAATTTGGCAGTCAAAGTGGGCACAATCTTCGAAATGTTCGCAGTCAATTTTTTTCATTTTTAAACTTTTCGAATTCGAAAATTTGTCATAAATATGAATTTTTTGTCTAAATTATGGATGCTACGAAAAAAATGTAAGGGATGAAAATTGTAGAACTTGGAATTTTCTTTCTCTTACGAGTATAGCTTTGAATTTTATATAAAGAAAATCTCAAAATATGCTAAAATATGCGTTTTTGAGCCGAAATATGTAAAAATTGATATGGATGTCAATAGAAAAGATTTTTTTTGCATTGAAAAACCAAAACAATGAAAAATTGAAATGAAATGAAAAACTGAGCAGCAATAATCAAAAAGAGTTTTTATTCGAATTTGAACATTTTTTGGTGGCATTTTTTATAGTTTTGCAATTTTGGCAGCAAAAAAGTGGGCACATATCAATTACTTCGGCCTGATTTTGGCAAAACCTCAAAATATGCAAAATGAAATCGGACTCATTCGTCAAGAAATTTCATGAATCGTATAGATCCTTTCGAAATATTCACTTTTTCTTCACCATAGACAAATATGCAATTTCATAGCATTCAAAGCTTTATTTTTAAGCTATTAGTTTTTGTCTGGTGGCTTTGTTTTTCGAGATGTTTTCAGTCGGGTTTTTCATTTTTACAGTGGCGTAGCCAGACTTGCCATCAAGGGGGGAGGGGTATTCACGAAAAAAAATGAAATTTCATGAGACATTTTTTCGCTCGGGCGAAAAATTTTGCACAAAATGACATTTGAATGCTTAAATTTCATCCTTTTTTCAACTTTTCGGTCGTCAAGGGGGGGGGGGTCCAGACCCCCTAGACCCCACCCTTAAATACGCCACTGCATTTTTAAGCTCATCGTTTCATCGACTTCGAAAATTTGCCATAAATATGGATTTTCTGACCAAACTAAGTGTGTTGCGAAAAAAATGGAAGGGATGAAAATTGTAGAGCTTGAAATTCTCTTTCTTTTAAGAGCAATGATCTTAGTTTTCAATATGATTGCTGTCAATGTTTTTTAATTTTTGAACTTGACTTTTAAAATTTATCATAAACATGGATTTTTTGATCAGACTAAAGGTGCTACGAAAAAATTCTAGGAATAAAATTTGTAAAGCTTAAAATTCCCTTCATTTTATGTTCTATCAGTTTTTTTTCTTAGAGGCTTAGTTTTCGAGATGTTTGCAATTCAAATGGTTTTTTCTCATTTTCAAAACCACAGTCCTTTTACATGATCCACCTCGTGGTTTTCAGCATGGTTTCCCAAATGCTGAAAAAGGTTCAAAAATATGTCAAATGACACGTGTACTAACTTGATAAAAGACACGTGTATCGAAATTTATACCAAGTGGAAATTTCCAAAAACAAAGTACCTCATCAAGATGGTTCTATCATCGACAAAAATTCAGGTCAAATAAACAACTGCCGAGCCAACAGGGGATGTTCCTTTTGTGTAGTTGGTTTTTGGTTATGAATCGACATTCAGGTAATATATCAAACGAATTCCGATTGCGAAGACAACGAAAACTACTCGTAACTAAAACGACGAAAAAACTGAAGCTTGGGTTTTACAAAGTTCACGTCTATAGTTTAACGTTACACGTGTATCTTTAACGAAAAAGGACATGTATCTGCAGGTTATTGGACATATCGAATGTTTTAAGCTGGTCTTGTCGTATTCCATTTGGTTGCCATACATTTGAATATTATTAAGGCAACTTCTATTTGAAGTTTTGGCGTCGAACCAAAACGTATACCTATTTGAATCAACAGTATAAGCGCAAAAGTTACACAGCAGTAGGATCTTTTGTGACACATTTTCCATATTTTTTTTCTCTCTTTCTGTTCGTATCTTTGGGAAGTACGGTTGGAAAAAATCATCGTAAAGGGATGCGTTCCGAATGTATGTTAATTATTTACATTTCTGTATAAATCGCAGTCTACACCGAAGGAGGAAAAAACTTATCGCGATGTCGTCGTTGAAATTCTACGTTAAAAGTTGTCATAGTTAATGGAAAAAACATGTTTTGTAATGTCCATCGAGAAGTATATTGAATAAATTGAGCGCTAGACTTTACTATCATTATCCTTATAACAGTAAAATGAATTATAACACACGTCAGAAAGTTATACTAGCTTTATCGTGCACTATTTTTTCACGTAGCGTTGTGAAAAAATATTTCTCCTAACGTTACACGTAGCCTTTGACGTCGAATCTGTTCTACGTACGAATCGAGCTTTATCGTAAATATACCTTTTGTCGAAAAATACGTTTGATATATCGTTTTACCTATTTTTAAACGAAATAACTATAAAACAATTATTTCAGCGTATACGAAGGTGGTGCAAATATCGTATAAAAGTAATTAAAAAACGATTGTAAGATGATAACTTGAAACTGAGCCAGCAGAATGAGATTTTATGTGGGTTTCTGTACATAGGTGTTGATAACTCGAACCAGGTTTAATCTTATAAATCAATTTTTTTTTCATCCAAAGAAAACCAAAGAAAAGAGAACATTTTCCAGGTGTATCGTATTAACGGATATATATATGTAGGTATCTACGAAAATAACAAACGTAATATTGGGTATTTATTATTAATCAATTTTTTCGAGTATCCGAAATATTAAATATGTAATTTAATCGTCTTTTTTTTTCTTTTTTTTTTTGGAAATATGATTAAATCACGAGTGTCAAATGTAAACCTTCGAGCAAAGTTTTCAATAAAGATACGATTTTAACTTTTGACTTCGTCGCATTTACAGTCGTATTTGTAAAGTTTGGATTTGAAATAGCTTTGTTTTTTCGATATCGGTTTATTGCTTCGGTTTTGGATAATTTTTCAGCGTGAACTTTCGATATTGAGGTTCTCGAATATTCGAAGTTGATCCCCCTCGGTTCTATCATTCTTTGAGAACGTTTTACGGAAATAATCTGGTAGGATTTTTAACCGATCGAATTACGTACTAGGAATTCCTTTTCTTTGATTGGCTTAAGCTGATTCGTGGATTAAAAATTGAATTAATGAACGAAGTAAAATTATACCTATTATATAATATTAGTATTTTGTGGTACGAGTTTTATAAATGTATGGGTAGGTATATCTTTTGAAGGCTAATACGAGTTGGTATATAATATTTAGGTTCATGTCATGTAATTACAGACAAGGCTTATTCTAAAACGAGGATTTGCACATTTTGTGCAGCACCAAAACAAGCGTGTGCAGTTCCAAAAGTTCAAGTATTTGTATTCGTTGAAATAGGCAATCGACAAGACAACTGTCGCGCTCTAGTGGCCAAAGTAAAAAGTAAGATTAAGCGCAGTGATAAGAAATGAAAACGGGATACAAATTTTCATACAATGCATTTCTAATGGGAAATCACCCAACTTTAAAAATGTATTAAAAATTGACCGAGGCATATATTATATTTTTT
>FIZU01051269.1:0-15494 GCA_900064475.1 Pseudococcus longispinus
ATCAAACGCTGACATTTTTTTGGAAAGTCGTCTTGAAAGTTGAAATATCTAAAAGCAGGGCTGGCATGCCAGCCGAAAGCCGAAAGCCGTAAGCCGAAAGCCGAACGATTTTTTCCGGATTAAGCCGAAGCCGATTCATAATTTGAACGGAAAAAAAAATTGATGAAAAATGGAGATTTTGACCAAAAAGTGACACTTTCTACTTTGAAATCATAATTTTGACAAAAAATTACAGTTAGGACTGAAAAATGAAAAATAACAAAAAACGATGATTTTGACCAAAAATGATTTTTATAATCAAAGAAAAATCGATTCGTGTGGAACAGCAGCTAGGGGGATGGGCCGCGAAGCGGCCCAGCCGCCTAGTTAAAAATAAAAAAATTGTTCACGTTTTCAAAAGTCACACGTTATGTTAAACTGAGTTAACCTGACGTTTTGAACTGGGGAAAATTTCAGAGATTCTGACTGTCTGAACCTGAAAAAAAATTCATAAGTTGAGCAGCTGATTTTTCGAACTTGGAAAAATTGAGGTTTGTTGAGATTTCAAACCTATTTTTGGACTTTGAAAATGTCAGAGACATATCACTTTGACTCTTAGGCAATTTATTACATAGAGGGTTACCAGCCTTTTAGACATTCGTCAGGGTTTAGACGTTTTGGACTTAAAAATTAAAGAAATTCTGACTCTTGGAACTTGTAAAAATTTAGATTATTTCAAAATTTGATTTTTAGACATTTTATCAGAAATTATAACATTTTGTTCTTATTGAACTTCACATAAAAATTAGAAGCATATCTTATGTTCTATATTTTCATAAATGGTAGTATGGACACTGAACCAACCAGGGGGTTGGGGGGGATCCTCCCGAAGAACCGAGTTTTTTTCTACAAAATTCTGGAAATTGAAATGAATGTTTGAGAAAAAAACGAAAAAGGATGAAGTAGAAGTTAAAATATTATATAGGTAAGGTACATTATGACAAAAAAAAGGCAACAGTTCAACACCCCTCTCTCCAAAATTTTAATTCAACGGCTTGAAGGGGTAGGTAGTGAGATGGTAACATGGTATGATCGATAACACCCCCCCCCCCCCCCCCCCCCCCCCCCCCCCCGGCACATCTGCTCATCTTGGGACTAATTAGAGCAGAATCTAGTTGTCGTCTTATGACTTGAGATTGTTTTTTTTTACTCATTCGAAGAGAGAATTGAAATTAATATTTTGACAGAGGGGCTGAAAATTGAGAGAATTCGACTCGTATGTAATTTTATCTGATTTTTCGACTCAGAAGGAAATTTTTCAAGAAAAAAAAATCATAATTTTGGACAATTTTCTGAATGTAATCGTAATTTCTTCGACTAAAAATGTAATTTTATCAAGAGAAGTGGCCAATCCCACTCAGATTTTGCGTTTGATCCAGCTCTAATGATTTAAAACTCATGAACTCAAATGGAAGGTCCTTTTTTCACTCTCGCTTTTCAAAATAAGGAAAAGATGACTAAATACCATAAAATAAATTGTTTCATCCCACTTTGAACTTTTTAAGGTCAACTGAATTTCAAGATATTTTCCTATAAATATTTGCGAAACATAAACGCCACAGAAACAATGCGTTTCTACGACTTCTTTGAAAACTGTGGGTAAAAAATTACAAAAATTCATCTCGCTCAAAGAATTAAAAATTTTCGCAAAATTTTTCGCTTCGTTTGAACTAATCACGTTTCTTTTCGGTTTAAACTTCAAAGCAAACCGTTGGCTCGTTAATGGTTCGACTGCTGAATTAAAATTAGCTAGCAAACTGCTTGGTACACGCCTTTGTGAAGAATCGTATAGCCGACTTTTCACCTGTATATATTTGTACTTACCCTAACACGTCGACAATTGTGTTCATATTTATCCAGACTATTTCTCGGTTTGAATATTCATTCAACATTAATCGTCTGGCAAATATGTACGTGTTTTCTCGCGCGGTTACATAAAAGCCTATACGAAGTTGAATAATTTACAGCACGAAACTTGACAAACGCACGTATGTAATTCTTTCATTATCTCTAGGGATATTAATAACGGTAAAATGATAAATATCGAGATCATTTTTGCAGCGCGACTTAAAGTACTCTTGACTTTTGAGAAATTGTTTCTTCAAGGCGGGGGGGGGGGAGTTGGAAATTGGAATTTCAACGTTTGAATTAAATTACCGTTATGCAAATTTAACTTCGCGTTTTGTACGTAAATGTAGAGATTTTTTATCAAAAATGTTGGTTTCTCGAGTTACAAAAGCTACTGTGTGGTTTTTATTAAAAGAGTAAAATTTACAAAAGCCTTCTAATTACCACTCTACATCTTTCACCGGAAACAGGCCTAGTAAAGAAACAGCAATCGGATTTCTGCAGTGTAAAGTTAAAAAGACTCGTTTGTTCGTTGAACTTAATAAATTAGTTTTTGTATTGTGTGCCTTAACATTACCTACCAAAGAAATAGGTTCGAGTAATCGGCCTGTGCTTGTTTTAATTTCCAAACTGTTTTATTAATTATGTCGGTTAATAATCGAGTACGTACGATTAACAAAGTTTAATCTTGCAACGATTAAGCGGAATTTTCAACCAAACGTATACTCCTACTCGTTGCCATCAAACATATAATTATCAATTTTAAACATATCCTACGTTTTACAAAGTAAGCTCATTTTTAATTAATGAATTGCCCGGTGAGTATTTATTTTCCGGAAAATAATTCTCGTGTTTTTGCAAGAATTGGTCAGGTCATGTGAACAGAAGAACAAGGTGGAGGAGTGTTCAGGGGTTTTCGAAAAAAATGGCTTAAAAGTTTTTTGAATGATTCAATATGACTCCAATAATTTAAAAAAAATTACTGATAGATTTCTTTTAAAATTGCATGCTCTTTTTTCAACGGACAAGAGGGGTATTGCAATGATAGGTACTTTGTGATTTGTAGATCTGATCTATGATCTTTAGATCTTCTCAATTTCAAAAAAAGATCCAAAAAAGGATCCGTTTCAACTTTTTTCTCTACTAACGGTTTCAAATTCGGTCAAAATATTTTTGTAATCGTTTTTGCCCTTATTGTCTTCAAACTTTCAAAGCTTAGTTTAAATTTAAAACAAAAAATGGAAAAAAAGAAAGATTACAGGATCTTGGTCTAAAGATCCATGTTATAATATTTAGAGGATCTTTCGTGTTGGATCTGATCTGATCTTGATCTAAAAAAAATGCTCAAGAGATCTGGTCTCGATCTAAAATTTTTGGGAGTGGATCTGCCCATCACTGTTCTAAAATTGTTTTGTGACCTCAAAAAAATAAGCAAAATACGATGATAATTCAAATTTGACTCTAGAATTTTAAAAACAGCACATGTTGCGTGTTACATGTCACTTGTTGTGTGTTATATGTCACTTGTTGCGTGTTACATGTCACTTGTTGCGTGTGACATGTCACTTCTTGAGCGTTACATGTCACTTGTTGCGTGTGACATGTCACCTCTTGAGCGTTACATGTCACTTAATCCGTGTCTCATGTCACTTGTTGCATGTCACATGTCACTTGGTACGTGTTACATGCAACATGTTATGTGTGATGAGTTACATGTCACTCATTATTACTTGTTACGTATTACACTTACTTGTTACATATTACATGTTACTTGTTACATATTACCTGTCATTTGTTACGCGTTACACGTCACTTGTTACATGTTGCACGTCACTTGTTACGTGTTGCACGTCACTTGTTACGCGTTACACGTCACTTGTTACGCGTTACACGTCACTTGTTACGCGTTACACGTCACTTGTTACGCGTTACACGTCACTTGTTACGCGTTACACGTCACTTGTTACGCGTTACACGTCACTTGTTACGCGTTACACGTCACTTGTTACGCGTTACACGTCACTTGTTACGCGTTACACGTCACTTGTTACGCGTTACACGTCACTTGTTACGCGTTACACGTCACTTGTTACGTGTTGCAGGTCACTTGTTACGCGTTGCAGGTCACTTGTTACGTGTTGCAGGTCACTTGTTACGTGTCACGTGTCACGTGTTACGCGTTGCACGTTACTTGTTACGTGTTACGTGTCACTTGTTACATGTTACATGCCACACGTTACATGTTACATGTCACTTGTTACATGTCACTAGTTACATGTCACTTGTTACATGTCACTTGTTAAGTGTGTTACGTGTTATAGTTAACATGTTACGTGCGGTGAGTTACATGTCACTCATTATCACTTGTTACGTATTACACGTCACTTGTTACATATTACATGTCACTTGTTACGTGTTACATGTCACTTGTTGCATGTTACATGCCAATTGTTATGTGTTACATGCAACATGATGTGTGACATATCACTCATTACATGCCACATGTTACATGCCATATGTGACATATGTCAGTGCTCCATGTTACTTGTCATACGGCAGTGTTACATGTTACATGTCAATGTCAGTTTTCATGTTGCATCAAGTGTTGTATGTCACGTGTTGAGTAATACATGTTACATATTATGTGTTACATGTCACATGATGTAACGTAACTTGTCTTTTGATAGAAAATAATGTCTCCAGTTTTTATTTATTTGAAATTTCATAAAATAAGATGACAATTGAATTCTTTGGGGAAAGGTTGGGAGGAGGGAATGTAATTTCCCTTGTTTCAGGTGTATGAATTCCTTGCAAGAGTCTAAACGACTTTTATTTTTTTGATTATGGTCAAATGTAGCAACCTTCGATGCGAAGTATGAAAAATTGTTTTCGAAAGAGTGATTTCCATACATATTATGCTAAATTGGAGAGGAGGGGGTGGTCGAATCGAAAATTGTGTAATAAACCAAAATATTCACAAAGTTATGCTGTAAAATTTTTGTTTGAAAAATTTTTTCAATAAAACTCATAATATACACAAAGGTAGGGAAGTTTTTCGAAAGGAGGGGTGTGATTTTTAGTACACGTATTCTTTTATGATTCCGAACAATTTTTTCATTTAAAAAAGTGTTCAATTTCGCAAAATTTTGACGTAAAACATGAAAAACTGAATTTTACAGTTATTTTGGAATGATAATTTGCACAATTGGCGATGAGAGAGGGGTCAGATCGAAATTTTTCTCATGACCAAAAATACTCACAGGTATATCGTGTTTAATTTTAATTTGAAAATTTTTTAAATTGCGGCCTCTAGTGCAGTGGTAGGGAGATTTTTTGGAAAGGGGGTGGATTCTCGGAAAACAGAGCCCTTAAAAAATGGAACCCCAGCTTATTTTTTCAAAAATACATCCTAGATTACGAATCACTCCTAAAATGGTGCACGGAATTTCCATTTGAGACAAAGAATGTTGGAGGTGGATGTTTGTGCTCTCCCTTCATTCAGTGAGGAGGCCTCTAGGTAAAAATTGTTTCGATTTAATTCGATCTATCTTGTAGTTTTCAAGTATATATTCCATTTCGAATGGATTTTCTGGCCAAACTAAGGGTGCTGCGAAAAAAATTCTAAGAACCAAAGTTGTAGAACATAAAATTTTATTTCTTCCGTGAGCAATTAGTTTTTTTCTTGAGGGCTTAATTTTCGAGATATTTACAATCAAAATTCGAAATTAGATAACACGTGATTTTTCATACTACCAACTTTGACTGCAAAAATAACAAAAACCAAGCTTCTTGGAGAAAAACTAATAGCTGATAAAAGAAAGAAAATTTCATACTCCACAACTTTGGTCCTTTGCATTTCTTTCGTAGGACCCTCAGTTTGGTCAGAAAATACATTTTTTATGCGAGGAAAACACATTGTTGCACATTGGGGAACTGACTAATGCGCTCCCCCCTCCATGTATTCGCCTCATACACAAACACGGTGACATTGATAGTGGAATTTCATTCACAAAAAATTTTTCAACCCATCAAAAGCCCCTTTACACAATTTTTCAAAATTTCCTACTCAATTTTTCCTCTTCATTTTCAACAACATTCGCCAACATAAATTCTCTATCCTCCTCCAAAATACCTATCTAAACCCACATCTCATCACCCCCTCGTAAAAATCACTTCGCAACAACCCTCTTAATGGAACAGTCTGCAAACAGAAATAGACCACCACAAAACCGCAAATTACTCCGGTAAAACAAACAAGAAAAAGTAACAATTGTTAGCTTCACATGTTGGAAGCTTGAAACTAATTCAACAACGTTAAAATTCGATTAATTTGTTGTACTCGTACCAAGTATAACTAATGGTAACTCCGACGAGAAAATTCCATCAGAGAATACATAATGACGCCGCACATAACTAACCAGATTTTCAATACCATAAGTCTTCGGGGATTTGGAATTTACAGCGAAATAAAATAAAACGAAAAAAAATTCCAAAAACGTCACAACTAATACTCGAACCTTTTTAGAATCTGAAAAAAGGTATACGTACGTATATTTTTACCAAATAAATCCGGGTTTAGTTGCATTTATCCGATACGTATACCGACGGTAATTTTTCGAAAAAGAAACATTCGTATATGAAAACTCTTAACTGCAGGTGTACCGTTGACAAAAACAAGAAATATTTTACGCGTTTGGAAAAAGTACGTAGGTACAGTACACAAAAGAGAGGAATAAACCGTCTAAATATATACGTTGGTATATCTGGTGAAAAGATTTTTAATATTCGAAAAAAGCACATCGACTTGGCATACTCGAAATCTTTTCTTTTTTCAATGGAAAGGAAAAAAAGAGAGAGAAGTAATCCTATCCTAAGGGAGACCCTTTTCAATAGTCTATAATTTTATGGATTCAATTTGAACGACTTCCTTTTCATTTGCAATGTTCGCATTCATTAAGAAAATTTTTTCCACGAGTTTTGTGATTCGTTTAATTAATCTATTCGAAAGTATTCCTCTTTAAATGTTCGGCTATGTTTTCGAGTGAAAATCTACCGCTGGCGAGAAAGCTTCGCAGCCGGATTCGTATCTCGAGGTAGGAAGTGGTAATGGTAATTGTGGTGGCGCGAAAACGTGAAGGGATTTCACGGGTAAGATTCTCGCAGCGAATTATAATTTAAGCAAGACCCTTGCGGCTTTATTATCTCGGTATACACGCGAATCCAAGTAGCAAGCCTTGGTACACAAAACAGTAATAGCTCGAGTAGCTCGAAAGAGTATGGCAGTAAAAATTAACACGAGCCCGATGTAGGTAAACCAAAGTACGGTGCACAAGTGCATTAATGTTGAGGGGGTCGAGCCAACAGACGAGGCGGTATCAGGTCTACACACAGTCGATTAAAAGCATGGTTAGCCGGGCCACGACGATCGAAAACGACGCAGAGTAAAACCGAGTTGGTAAAATGAGCTAATACGAAGCCGGTAATTAACGATGGCGAAGTGATAACATCACCGGTGACATTTCGTTTGAAATATCATCGTTTGTGGTCCACCTATCGGAAGAAATTAACGCTAGCAAATTAATTGGCGGGTTAAACGACGTAGCATGCCATCTTGATTAGAGATAATATCGCTTAAATCACAATATGCTGCGCAAACTTACCCTTCGCAGAGATACAGAGAAAATTGAAATTTTGCCGGAACGTGTCGAGCCTGTTCGAACGTCTATCGCATCGTGTCTAAAAAATCGAATACACGAAAATCGGCTACATTTTGCATTTCGAAATAAATATAATTGCGCGGCGGTTGCAGACTGAGATAATCTTGACCAGCAGCATTTGATCGGCGCCCTTAAGTGAACCGTACAAAACTGAGAATGTTACAAACGCCCAGAAATTAAACGTTAGTAACCCTTTGCGACGAACAAAGTTCGCGAACGATTCGCTTGTCGTAATCCTCAAGTCAGCCGGTATCGAAGTCACGCATTTTCCTCCTCTCTCTTCGTTTCTCATGTTCGCCGTGTATTTCATCAATTAACGAATCTAACATTACAATTGTATGTTGTTTCAAGCGACATTTCTTATTTACTATAATTGCCTTTTCCATTTCCAAACAGCTTGACGCGGTTTCGTCAACTCGTTCGAGTGCTCGAAGGGAAGGCGAACGCGGTCGTATATTGGCTTAGGTTTTCTCATACCTCTTCACCGAACGAGTTACACTAGCACAAGCCCGCCGACGATTCGTTTCCCAACGTGGCGAAAAAAATCCGACAGGAAATTTGATGCTCGTGCAATTTTCATTCATACGTAAAAATATTTTCATCGTTCGAATAGCTATAAGTATAAGAAAGAAAACACCCATAACAAATATTTTGATTAACGTATTGATTCGATATAGGGGTTTTACACCTCGGTGTGCTCATCTCGAAACCAAACCCAACATCGCACATTTATTTTTCGACCGAATAAATTTCAACACAATTTTCCTCCATCAGATAAACATTCGAAAGTACCTTATTCGCCATATACCTATCTAACGAACCAGCCACCTATGTAGTCGAAATACACCTTCACCTCACATCTGATAAATTTTAACCACTTTAGAATAACACTCGGGCAAATAGTAGGCTTACATAGAGGTGTAGACTACCTAATTTTATTTCATTTTTTTCCCTCAACGAGAGTCCGATACAATTTACTTCAAAAGGTTCAAGTTGAAATGCGTAGAAAGAAAATACCTACTTTAAGTGATATGGAAGACGCGTAATAAACATTACGAGGTGTAGTAAAACTTTCTTATATACTTGGTAACAAAACATTTACAAACACCTGATGCAAATAAAAAGCCTCCAAGAGTATTACAGTATCAAACCAATTTATTTACGTACCTATCAAAAATAACCCAACTCCTACGTCCTGACGTTAATTTTTTGTCAACTTGTGTCTCGAGTTTTGTCATTTTGATGTATTCGATTTTTATTTATCCTGGTAAGTGAATACCTACTCGTAAAAGTGCTGGAATATAGAGAACGCGAAGAAGTTTCAGAGCGATAAGGATGGATATAATCAGCGTAATAGAATCCATTGTTAGAATGTGAAGTAGGTTCCCTATTGAAACAAGAAATGGAAATTTTTATTGAAATGATGAAGAATTGAGGAAGAGAGTGAGAAAGGGTGGGGGAGGGGGAGAGACGAATTTGGAATTTTTTTCGATAAGGTTTATTGAAAATAGTCGAATGATTTCAAATCTACTTATGAAAAGGAGCCAAAGCGAGTCCATTTTTTCAAGCCTTTTTTTGACTAATCTCACACAAATTTTTAGTTCCCAAATCATGAAAATAGGTATTGAATAATTTTACTCTGTACTTTCGTGAAGAGGTAAATCGAAAAATTGCAGAATTCAAAATTTTTGAAGCTAATGAAAATTTTTCGACTTGTAGTAAATTTTTGAAAATTCAAGATACCTACGAGCAAAATGGCAGGACTATTCTAAGAAGTTGTTTCATCATAGTCCCTGAAACGCATTTAGAAAAATTGTGTCTAAAATTATTTTAAAAATTCTCTGCGTCCAAAATTGCCTTTAGAAAAAAATCATTAAAAATTATTTATGTTTTTTTTTATCACATTTTATTGAATTTTCATCAAAAATTTCAGGTAATATACATAATAAGTCAATTTTTCCATACATTCATTATCTGAGAAAAAATGCAATAATGAGATGGTAGGTATCGACAAACTGGTTAGAAAAACATTTTTTCTATAGAATAGGTTTGGGAGCGTTCGGGCGAAACATTCTCGAAAAACCGCGATTTCTTAGGCAAAAACAGGTATTTCTATCATTTTTTTTACATTTTTTGAAAAATACAGGAAGATTCCTTAAACCTCTTTGAAGTTGGCAGATCTGCTTCAATGCTCATTTTTCGATTTTTTTGGTGGATTTTCGAAGATAGAAGAAAAATTAAATTTTTTCCATTAAAGAATCTTTGAAAATTCGCCAAAAAATTGAATAATTCATCAGGATTTTGAAAATTTTGATTCTGAAGTTTTTCAATGATCTCAAGTTTCGAATTTGTTTCAATTTTTTTTCATGGATATTGTGTCATGGCGGGGAGAGGGGTATCCCGAAAATTTGTGTAATTTTTTGTCCATTTTTTATCACGTTTTCTTTGCTACCCAAATGACATTTTCGACTTGAAATTTTCGACTTTTTGAACTTGGAAAAAATTAGTGTATTGTTTCAGAATTTTACTTTTTTAAGAACTTATATGAATTTTAAAAAAAAAGAAAAATCAATACCTATTTTTTCCTTTCAAAGCTTCATTTTTTCAAATTTCAAGGGAAATTTTTCCCAATTTTTCAGAAAAAGATGATCACCATATTTTTCCAATATTTAATATTTACAACTTCTACAGAGATCAATCGTATCACTTCAGCCCCCCTTCCCTAAGTCAGTAATTCTGAAATTGTCCAGGTCCAAAAAATTGTTAGAAATCTGTAACATTTTTCAAGTCCAGAAAGTCTGAAATAGAATGAAAAAATGTCTGAAAATAAGCGTGATCTCCAAAATTTTTCAAGTCCAAAAATTGAATGGAAATTTGAAAACTTTTTCAAAAACGAACAAGTCCGACAAAATTTCTAAAAGTCAGCAAGTTCAAAAAGGTCTCACAAAATGTCTAAAAGTCAGCGTTAGGTAAAAAACTTTTTGAAAATATGTATTCTAATTTGAACTTTTCTTGAAATTTTTCAAGTCCATAAGGCTGAAATTTTCCAAATCAAAAAATTCATTTGAATTCTTAAACATTTTTCAAGTTCAAAAAAGTCTTAAAGTTGGCGTGATCTCTGAAATTTTTTATGTCCAAGAAGTCAGTGGAAATCTAAAAATTTTTCCAAGTTCAAAAAAGCCTGACAAAATGTCTAAAATTCAGCGTGACGGAATTTTGTCATTTTTTTATAGGTTTGGTCATTGCAAAAGCATATCTGGGGCCCATCCCCCCAGTTGCTGTTACGTACAAACCGATTTCTCTTTAATTATAAAAATATTTTAGCAAAAATCATTTTTGGTCAAAATCATAGTTTTTTGTCATTTTTTATTTTCTAGTCCGAACTGCCATTTTTTGGTTAAAATTGTTCATTTTGAGGTAAAAACTGTCATTTTTGGTAAGATTTGTCATTTTTTGTCAAACTCATCATTTTTGGTCGAAATCATAATTTTTTGTCAATATTGTCACTTTTTTGGTCCAAACTGTTATTTTTTGTCAAAATTGTAATTTTTTGCGTCGAAATTGTCATTTTTGGTTAAAATTGTTGTTTTTTGTCAATTGTCATATTTTTTGTCCAATTTGTGAATAATTTAGTCAAAATTGTTATTTCAAGGAAAAAATCCTTTTTTTGGTCATTTTAGGCTTTTTTTAAAATGTCATAAAAAAAGTCACCGTCATTTTCATACTACCCACGAAACAATAGAACATAGTATATGCTTTTGCTGATTTAAAATTTTTTTCAAATTCTAAAAAAGTCTGACGTAATGTCTAAAAGTCAATCAAAATCTGAAAAATTTTCCAAATTCAAAGAATTCTGACATAATGTTTAAAAGTCAATGGAAATCTGAAAATTTTTTGAGTTAAAAAAAGTCTGACAGGTAATGTCCAGAAGTAAAGTCTGACAAAATGTCTAAAGTCAGCAATATCTATAAAAATTTTCTAAGTTCAAAAAGTCAGTTGAAATCTGAAAATTTTTCTGAGTCCAAAAAAGTTTGACATTATGTCTAAAAGTCAGCGTTACACAATTTCGTGACGATTTTTCGTGACGGAATTTTGTGATGGAATTTCGTCACGGAATTTTCCACGAGATCACTCCCCATAGCAAAAGCATATCCTATGCTAAAAATATTAGTCATAAAGTCTGACAAAATGTCTAAAAATCGAAAATGTCAGAGTTATGGACAGACGGACACGTCATGGATTTTATCATTTCGGGTAATAATCATCTGATTTCAAAATCCAAAATACATTTCAGAATGAAGAGTTAGAGAGAGGTAGGTGGATAGGAGGGGGAGACTTCTATGGAATTTAAAAAAAGAACATCATAAGTTGAAAATCCTGATCCCCATGGTCTAATAAATGAGATTTGAAATTCGAAAAAAAAAATGTTCAAACATTTTGCATTTTGCATCATTGTGAGTTCTTTTGAAGTCCATTTTGGGTTTAAGGACTTAATGTTTGTGAAAATCTAAATTATCACTTTCTAAAGCACAATTATCAACTATTTAGAACATCAATGTTACACACAGGGTGATTCAAAGGTTGAGCACCTTCTTCAATTCAATATGTAGCAACCCACTTTGAATCCAATTATGTGTGTTTGCCTTTCTTACGAATTGCAGAGATGAATTAATTTTTTTTGCTCGATAATTTTGTAAAAATTCTGCTGGTGATGCATATAATTCTGAATCCATGCAAGATATAGAAAGAGTAGAAAACTGAAGTTACTAGTGTTAAAAATTAAAGAATATTTTGGAATTAAAATTTATGTTTGTGATATAAATTAATTTAAATTTAATCAATTTTATAAATATAAAATTATTTAAATTTAAATAAAATTTAATTTAAATTGATTTATATTATATTAATTAATATTAAAAATAATTTTAAATTATTATGATCGATTGGCGTGACAAATTTTCGAATATTCCTACAAAAAATTATGAAAATTGGGATTTTTTTTTCAATATTTTGTAATTGGCACTAAACCCAAGTCCATTTCCGATTGCACGAATCGCAATTTTCACAACAAAATTGAATAAAAATTACGAAAAAATGTTTCAAAGAACCAAATTATTATTCCTGAAATTTGAAATATCGGCAAACACACATACTTGCGCTTAAGACGGACTGCCTACTTACTGGATTGAAGGAAGTTCTTGACTTATTAAACACCCTGTATAAATTTGAACGTTGGCTTCGAGGAAATAAGTGATGCTTTAGAAAGTGATCCTAGCCATCGAGTTTTTTAAAAATAATTAGCAGACAAAAATACGAAAAAAGGTAAAATGCGTCTCAAAGGGCCAATAATCTTTTCATAGCGATTCAATTTAATTATATTGGCTGTTGAAACATCGCAGATGATAGACCTACCCTACACATATTACCTTGGAAGCCGAATCTCTAAAAAGATAAAATTAGGCACCCTACTTAAAATGTATAAAAGGCATATCAATTATTAATTTTTCGAAACAAGCGAACGAAACGCGAAGTAAACCGTTGTTTTCGCCATCTATTCGAAATAAAATTTTCCTCGAACCGTACGTGATTTTCATCAAGAAGATTACTTTACATTTGCAAGCGTTTTGCAACTAATTTGAAAATGCTGTAGTTCGAAATACGTTTTGAATTAAAATGAGCGATGGCTTTTATTTTACCCCTAATAGCGATATTATATAAAATGGTAAAGATGATTGTTTAACGTTAATTGCTAGTGTTTTGGCTGCTTTTACGCATAATTATAAAAGTGGAAGAGCTTTTGTAAATTGAAGTAGGAATAAGTTTCGTAATTGTAGAACAAAAGATATGTAGTTGTGGTAGTATGATGGCGAAAAGACGACGATTCAAACGCCCACGAAAATGTTAAAATTTATAATACGTCCGTCGTCCCTGACCTTTGAAAATA
Organism: Pseudococcus longispinus; assembly: GCA_900064475.1. Lineage (NCBI taxonomy): Eukaryota > Metazoa > Arthropoda > Insecta > Hemiptera > Pseudococcidae > Pseudococcus > Pseudococcus longispinus. Next base: position 13,549 of record FIZU01051269.1, read on the forward strand.
TCTTGTAAAATGTTCATTTCGACGTACGATTCTTGAAAAGGTTTATTATAAAATAATACGCGCGGATTTCACGTTTCCGACTTAATAAGTATTTTTGACGAGGACGAGATGTTTAAAAATTACGACGTTTCGTCTTCGCGTTGTTATTTCAAAAGTAACCGAGTTGACAGGTTGATGTGAACAAAAGTCGGGCTTTGCAACGAGTAATTGTCGTGTATGGCGGGATTTATTGAACTTGTATAAATGCCACAAATTGTCCATTCGTTTAGTACACCGCGTATCTGTATGTATACGTCGACTTGTTACAGCTTTACGCGGTTTCACGAGTACTAACAACCGAGCTACACCGAAAAGTACAGATAGAACGGGGTCTGCATCAAGGTTGAGAATATTTAGCTTGGAATATTCATTCGGAAAGTTTCCTTTTAACGACGCCTTTTGACGCCATAGTCGACTGAAAATACCTTACAAATAATCTAATTAAAATTTCACCCCTCGCAACACACTGCACAACGCGACATTCTCGTATAATTATCCGCAAAATTTAATCAAAAAAGTAAACGCAGCTTTGAAAATAAAAAAACATCGCTTAAAATGCAAATAAAACTGTCTAGCGTAAACACCACCCACCTTGTAATGGCATTTTACCTACATTACATTTTACTACACGTTCTAACATATACAGCTCTTTTCATCAAGCTACGAGTACGTTTTGTAAGTTTGTATAAATTTGTATATGTGTTTCCTCTCTATTGCATTGAGTGACGATTTCATTGTTCTGTTATCTCGCTAACGAGTTGTGCGAAATTAGATCGTGAATTTGAAGTTTTTTGCTACCTACGTCAGAATGTACTTGTACCGAACAAACTATGGTATTTAGGCACTATGAGCAGACGAGAAAAAAAAAACTTTCCATCGGTAAAAATACCAGGATAATCGTTGTATATTTCAAAGGTTTCTGTGGTAATCCTAATTTATAATCTTACTGCTTGAATACGTTAACAATCGTATGAATAGTCGTATGTAACTTGTATAGACTATGGATCTCTTTTATATCTAAGTAGATATCAATTGTAGTTCGAATCATTCTATTAGTTTCTGCTTTTTGGACTATGCGAGATCATAATTATACTCGTAGTTATATTTTAACACAAGGACAGAGGAAAATTAACTTTAATTCATCTACGAGTACAATCACTATAATGGAAGAATGGAACCTTTAAAACGAAGAAAAAATCAACATGAACACAAAGAACGTAGCCGAGTTTATAGGGGTGATTTGGCCCTGAGCACCGAATTTTAACTTGGTCCTTATGGTCTAAAACTCCTGTGACAAAATTTTTAGCTCGATATCTCAACCCTAATCCCTTCTTTTAATTTTTTTCAACTTATTTCATGCAAAATTTTTTCAAGTGAAAACTAGGTACTCAATTCTTGAAAAAGAGTAAAATTAAATTAAAATCACTCGGTTTTACTGAAATTGCAGTATATGAGAGATATTGACTTGAAACAACCCCAGACAGCATATTTAAGCCCCTAGATCATCTTGAAGAGGTTTTAGGACCTCAAAATGGCGTCATTCGAGTATCTCAAAAGAAAATTGGGAAAAATAAGAAAAACGAACGAATTTGGTCCAAATGCCGGTTGATGGTGTATTTTGGTGTCAAAATGATATATTTCAAGAAAAAAATTTTCGACCAGAAATAACCCATTTGGGGGGGAAAAATGGACGAAAAAGTCGGTTTTTTGCATTTTTGAAGATGACGCACCACAATATCGAGTTCTACAAAAATATAAGATTGTAAATCTGGACTATCTACACAATATATATTTTTTTCAGAATTGCACCTCTGAAATTGGTTACCAAAATGGCTCTCGGAAAGCTTAAAATGTCCATTTGACCTTGAAAATGTTCTCGACATTTTTTTCAAAAAATCCCAAAAATC
>FIZU01051278.1:0-10933 GCA_900064475.1 Pseudococcus longispinus
TTTTCCTCCAATACTCGTGAATATAGAATTTTTCTCCCAAAAAATGCGTTTTTTCGCGATTCTAGCTGAGGGGGATGATGCGGGGAAAATTTTTTCGGCCCTAAAATTTTATTTAGAGGTACCCAACAGTGTTTCACGAAAATTTCGAAAATCTGAGAACAGGGGCATTTCACCATTTTTACCTGGGAATAACTTTTCGTTTGAAACGATGTAATAGGTAATTACTAGGGTGGATCATTTTTGACTTTTTTTTTTGGAAAGTTTGATGAGAGGGGAGGGGTGTCGAGAAAAAGTTGTAGGGTGTCGTCAAAAGATCGTGGAAAATATTTTGGTTCTCTGATTTGAACCAACATTTTAAAAATGAGGTTCAAAATTTTTTAATTTTTAAAAAATTTTAAAAAATTGAATTTTTTTGATATTTGAAAGTAAGTAGTTGTGTAGTTAACATAAAAGAATAAAAAAAATTATTCTCGATTTTTTTGAATTTTTTGAGGGGTGTTCAGCTGATTTTTGTACCTTGGCAGAATGGTTCTTTTTGAGGATATTTCGAAATTTAATTTAAAAAAAACAATTAAGTACATATACTTAGTTTGATCGATATTTTGGGTTTGATTTTCACTCCTGCTGTGCATAAGACGAAACCAAATGATATTTTTCTTTTTCAGGGCATCAGGGGCTCTCAAATTACTGCGAAATAACATCAAATTCAAGATGATTTTGTGTAATGAAGGAAATTTGAGAAACTCTAAAAAAATCCGGAAAATCAAGGATTTTTTTACTCTTCTTTGGTAAAAATACGAATAACTATTTGTACCCACAAAAAATCAATTTTTTTTAATTTTTTGAAAATTTGAAAATTTTTGAAACCCATTTGAAAAATGTTAGTTCAAGTCAGAGACCCAAAAATTTTTCCAGGGTCTTTCGAAGTTATCTTCCAATTTTTCTTCAACACCCTTCAACTTTCCAAAAAAAAAAAAAAGGTAAATTACGACTCACTTTAGTCCGAGTAATTATAATTAATTATTATAAAAAATTTTCAGACTATTTGTGCTTAGTAAAAAAAAAAAATAGGTTAGATTGTACAACTCTTTTGCCCCCTACTAAAGTAATGCAATGGAAAATTTCCTATTTTCATGTAATATCGGTCGATAAATTTATCCTTCCTTCTCCCCCCCACCCCCTATACATTTTGGACTCAGTTACGTTACCGATGAGATTGCTTTGTGAAGCCTTCACCAAGATGACTCGGTTTTAATCGCACTCAAATCACATATCACCTTGAACGTTGAAAAACGTATTCTTACAAAGGCGTAATTTTTGCTTTTGATTTCGTAAATATTATCTCGATTACAGATTTTCGTTACAAAACGAAAACCTCGTTCGTCGGTTTATTCCCGGCGTTTTCGTCTGATAAAGATATAATCACATCACGATGACAAATCTATCAAGCAGAACTGGTATAACCTCTCAGTTGGTGAAAACGCTTTCGACGCAAATTATCCGCAAAGCCCCGATTGTTTCATTCTTTGATCTCACCGACGCGAAATTTCTACCACTATTTTCAAACGCAATTACTCAATTATACGTCGACGACGAAAGAAAATTTCCGAAATTTACGGGGTCAAAACTAGGTGTATCGTAGCACACGTGCGCTTGTAAATACTCGTAGTACAAAGATAAATACATAAGCTGTTGCCTTTCAGCTTATAATTTGTTTTCTATTGCGGTTAAACCGAAGTTAGAGAATTACGTTTATTTTAGGCCAATTCTTAGGATTGTTATATTTAAGCGAGTTTAATTCGTGTATTTTGAGCATTTGAATCACGGCTCGGCGGTTTGTTAATTTCGCTATATTTCGTATGGCTGCTGCGAAGCCCGAGCCGGAGCCGCTGCCGACAGTATGCCAGCTTCGCGATGAGTTAAAATACCATAGAAAGACGTGTTCCAGCAGGTATTAGAACAAGAACAGAAGGTAAAAGGGACCTTGTATTCTTATATTTTGGTACCTATACCTGTATAGTATTTCCTTTATGTAACGTGAACGTGATTAGATATAGGAGACGAAGAGAGAGTAAGAAGATTATTAAACGTGTATAAGTAAAACGGCGAAGGCGAATTGGTTAATTTTGCTGGTAAAATACACGACCGAGAGCATTATCGAATGCTTAAATGTAAGTATGTACTCGTATAGGGTATACCTAAACCTATGTAGATGTAAGAAAACGCCATCGTCAAAACCTTTCCACTCTATTGAAATTGAAACTAAGGCGAAATTGATTAATATGTAAGGTAAAAGGGCGCGAATTGTTTACAGACCTTTGCACTCAATTTACGAATTCGCGCCATTGTGTATTCTCCGCGAGCTCACTTTATACCTCGGATCGGTACGTAGTTCTGTTAACGTACCTATGCGTACAGGGTGTTTCGTGAGGTGTGTAGTGCCTTCGATTAAAAAACTAGGCTGCCTGGTTTGAGCAAAGATGTGTTTGATGATATTTCGAACGATGGAGAGCGGAAATACTCCGCAGATTTGAGGCAAATTCAAAAAATTGGGTCGTTTTGAGTTGGAAACTCATCGTATAAAATTTTGGCACCCTGGCTCAAAAGAGGTTGAGATATGGATTTTCAAAGTAAGGCAATTTTCGAAAAAAATACAGTTTCTATGAATAAATTTCAATTAGAATGGCTTGAACAAAGGTACAATTTGAGTCGTTACACCCCCTCCCCCCCGAACCACTGAACTCTTTGATACCACTTCTAGGGTGAAAAATGCTCAAATTCGAGATTTTTGGTTTTTTGAAAAGTAAAATATTCAAAATTTAGAGAAAAATCAAATTTTTTGTTGAAAAATTCGAAGATTGAGCCGATAGTGGGAAATTAAAATTTTTCGAGGCTTCAACTGTGGTTGAAATTGATAGGTATCGTCAGCCAGTAAATACATATCTTATAAAATTATTTTTGGTTTTTGATAGTATCTTCGCTTCATGTCTAAAATCATGCCAGCAAATATCCTTGCAGAAGATTTGGTAACTTAATGTGTTGAAGAAATAAGTTTTTTTCGATTTATTTTTGTACTTATATTTCAAGCATTTTGAACCCAACGTAGTTTTCATTTGCCAATTTTCGACTTTTTAAATAGGTACTTACCTAAATTTTTCTTCAGAAATGTTTTTCTGTAAATTTCGAGATTTGGCAGCCCTGAAACAGAAAGTTTAAAATATTTTAACGAATTAATTATGATTTATCGGTAAGTAAATTACGTCGAATACTTTAATCGATTTTATGAATTATCGATTTTATAAGATATAGATTTTATCAATTTCATAAAATATGGATTTTAATCGATTTCATAAAATATCGATTAAAATCGATTTCATAAAAATATCAATTAAAATCGATTTCATAAGAATGTCGATTAAAATCGATTTTATAAAATATCGATTGCAATCGATTTTATAAAAATATCGATTTTAATCTATTTCATAAAATATCGATGTTGATCGATTTCATAAAAATATCGATTTTAATCGATTTTATAAAATATCGATTTTAATCTATTTCATAAAATACCGATGTTGATCGATTTCATAAAAATATCGATTTTAATCGATTTTAATCGATTTTAATCGATTTTATAAAATATCGATTTTAATCGATTTTATGAAATATTGATTTTAATCGATTTTATGAAATATCGATTTTAATCTATTTTATGAAATATCGATTTTAATCGATTTTTTAAAATATCGATTTTAATCGATTTCAATCGATTTCATAAAATATCGATTTTAATCGATTTTATGAAATATCGATTTTAATCGATTTTATAAAATATCGATTTTAATCGATTTCAATCGATTTCATAAAATATCGATTTTAATCGATTTTATGAAATATCGATTTTAATCGATTTTATAAAATATCGATTTTAATCGATTTCAATCGATTTCATAAAATATCGATTTTAATCGATTTCATGAAATATCGATTTTGATCGATTTTATAAAATATTATGAAATTTAAGCTTTTTGCCCTCGCACTTATTTAGATAAAATAATGGATATTTTTAAAAATATTATGTCTTTTTTTTCTCGAGATCATCCCTCTCTTCATTGACAGTCTGGCTACGCCAAGGTCAGAAACTGCTCCAATGCAGTATAGACTTATGTCAGAGTGTCTGACACAGCTCTAACATCCAATAAAGTGACAACTTGTGTCAGAGTGTCTGATGTATATCGACACTGTATGGAAGCTGTGTGTAAGGTTGATTAATTGTACTAAACGATCTTTTAGCATAGAAAGGATATGCTTTTGCGTTGACCAAACCTGCAAAATACGTCATGAAATTCCGTTACGCTGACTTTTAGACATTTTGTCAGCAATTTTTGGACTTTGAAAAATTTCCGAAATGACGCTGACTTTTAGGCATTTTGTTAGATAAATACTTTGGAATTTTTGGATTTTGAAAATTTCAGGGATCACGCCGACTTTCAGACATTTTGCCAAGCTATTTTAGATTTTCTGGATTTGAAAATTTTTTCAGAATTCAAATGATTTTTTGGACTCGAAAAATTTCAGAAATTCTAACTTCTGATTTTGAAAATTGTTTTATAAAGTGATCAGTTGACTTTTGAAGTTGAAAAAATTTAGATTGTTTCAAAATTTGACTTTTAGACGTTTCATGAGACGTGATAACATTGTATCCGACTCTTTGAACTTAGAATTAGATAAAGTTAGAAGTTTTTTCAGACTTTTTTGGACTTGGAAAATTTCAGAGATCACGCTGACTTTCAGAAATTTTGTCAGGCTATTGTAGACTTTTTGGATTTCAGGATTTTTTCAGATTTCAAACGATTTTTTGAGCTTTAAAAATTTCAGCAATTTTGACTTTTTTGGTTTTGGAAAAATTTTTAAGTGACCAGTTGACTTTTGAACAACATTTTTCATTGCAGTCTTGTCAACTTTGGATTATTGCTGAAAAGATTTTTATTATGAAAAATTAGGAAAATTTTAATTTGTTATTAAAATCGGAAGTTGGCAAGATTGCAATGAAAAATTTTCAATTTTTTCATCGGAATAGTTTTTCTGCATCAATAGGAGCCCTTTAGGTCCGGTTTTGGTACCAATCAGAGGATATTTAATTTTTTTGTTACTCAGAAATTTCGATTTTTCAGCCATCTGCAACTTTTCAAGCCCTTGGTAGAGGGCAATAAGTGGTATCCAATTTCGAGGTCAATGACCTAGGAAGTGTAGAAATTCAAATTGCACTTTTTAATAGGGTGATCGAGGTACCAGACAGGTGGGAAATCTCGCACCGCCTAAAAGTGGCAAAAAACCACGTTTTTTTCAAAAGTGAGCCAACTTTGAGCACCCCTAGCTCCATCCTCCTTTAAGCTAGGGGCCTAAAATTTTCTATGGCGCATCTCCAACTCAAAATTAACCACTCCCTGGAATTTGGTCCAAATCCGAGGTATGTTTTTTTTTCACTCCGCCTTAATGTTAATAGAAATGACGAGGGCCCCCGGGGGGGGGGAGAGGTCCAGGGGGAATTTTTGATCCATCTTCTATACCTAAAAACAGAACTATCAAACTGTAATAAATGAATTTTGCCCCTGCAATTGAGATTGATTGAAGTCATCATGGATTGCCTATCAACTGGATCGAAGGAGACGCTCACTTACATAACACCCTGTACAAATATTGCTTGAACAATCGCTAGTAATTCTCGCGAACTTCATCATTTCACACGAATTCCTACGCATAATATACTCGGTTGGCTGTGTAAAGTCTTCGTATAGGATAATTTGCCGTTTAAATAATTCGACATTGGTATAAGTAAACGTCGCGTCATGAGAAAGAATATCATCGCAGACGCAGGTGTACTTCGCTTCGGCTCTCAACCGAATAAAAAATTGAACGTAATTTTTCCCCGAACGATATTCGCAATTTCTGGAAATCTTGATAATGTGATCATCGAATCGAGTGTTTTTTTCATTGCGAGGGATACGAATCTCATCGCGAATACGTATGAGAGGAAAAAAACGACGAATATTTTTAACCGATTAAGGAGCCGGTGAGCAAATTAGATTTTGAAATATTTTAAAATACCGCCGAGTACCTACTGCGGTTGGGTAAATTAGTCGTTTAATTTGGTAGTACCTTGGGATGTATTTTTTATATTTATTTTTTCGGTACGACGAACGCGACTCGGCGTCTTGAAATACGCCATCGTCGAGGTACATGCCGGTAACGAGGTACTTTGAGCGTTAAACAAGCTAAACGAAGGACCTATTACGTCACAGGGTAACTTGGTCTCGGCTCGGTGCAGTGTCCTTTCGCATATACCGGCTCTTCAGTCTCTATACCTCTTTAACCATCTGTTACAATCTGAAACGTACAACTTGCCATTTATCACGAAGACGTATATTTTCTTTTCTCTCTATCGCATATTTTCCATTTGCTTGTACGAATAGTAGGTTAGGTACACTACATCGAAGCAAAGGCTGCTGCTGCGATGTTTTTTCGGCTGCCGTTTTATCAATTTCACATCTCGCGTACGTGTACCTGGGACCTGGGTGGCGTGTGCGGTTATACAATATAGGCAACCGGAGCAGCAAAGGGATGCGAAGCTTTTTCTAATACGAGCTTTAAGCGCAGCGTTGAAATATAGCTTCGTGATCGAATCGGATGCGCGTCGAAAGTTTTTCTCGTTATTTTCAATCAGCGGTTGGTCGTGTGCGATTACACGTACACGTATCAATCACGACAAGTAATTTTTAATACCGAATTATCTCGCGTCCATAAATCCATCTTAAAAGCGCGAGCTCGGGCGCCGCAGCGTCGTCGAAGGGGGTTGTAAAGTACCCCACGTTGTGTCGTGTCGTGTCCGCAACCCGTCGCGCAACTTTCGACCCACGAATCGAATTCAAATCGAAGCGTCCGTCCATTTTTCCAATTATAAAGCCGATCCGATTTAATGGTTTGGTCGAAATTATATGTACTTATACGTCGGTACTCGTAAATATTAAACCAAAATATTATAATGTTTTCGTTTCATTTTCAGCTACCGTTATATAATTTCATGATTCATTTCCCAAGCCACCGCAGCACCGTATCTAAGCTAACTTGTTGATAGAACGGGTGGAATTTCCCTTGGCGACGAGTACACGCGTAGATATAATGTACCTGTGCTGGGGACAGGGTGACAGAAGAAGGGAAGTTTTTCGTGGTGGGTTTTTTTTGCTTGTTTTTTTTTCCTTTTTTTTTTTGAATATGATTAGAGTGGAGAGAGTTTTATGGAGGTGAAGCAGTCGAAGATGTGATGGGCGGATTTCCTTTTTGAAATGTCTGCGTGATGTCGTTTATTGATCTGATAAATTTAGTCATTATGAGAAGCAAAAATAATGTGGAATTGTTTGAACTCGAATTCAATTTTGAAGGGTCATCGAAAATTTCTCTTGGGAAGCGAACAGGAGAAAATTTTAGGAGTGGTAGATACCCCATTTCGGTACATAAAAGAGTAGGAGTATGATTGGTATTATTTTCATATAATTCGACCCTCCTGAGCTCGAATCTGTCATTAGTTTTTTCATTGAAAATAGAAAAGTGGCACAATCGTGAAATTTATGTCGCAAAAAATGATAAATTTTAATAAAAACTAAGGTAAAATAACAATTTTTCAGTTTTTGAGCCGTGTAGTGGCGATTAAGTGGGGGCAAAAAACATGTGTTCTTTATAATTGGAACCTCCGAAACATGAAGTCGAAATTAGTTTCCAGATTCGGGATATCCAACAGATGCTGAAAGAGCTGAAAAAGTTGAAAAGGTCCTACATCTTACAAAGTGGTGCTAAAAGTCGGAAAACTAAAGAAAAAATTTTCTTAAAATTTTCCAAGTCCAAAAAGTCATTTGAATTTTGAAAAATTTTTCAAGTTCAAAAAAAATTAGACAAAATATGTAAAAGTCATTGCAACGAATTTTCGTAATAAATTTCGTAATGGAATTTTTTTGAAAATTTTTCAAAATCTAAATTCCAAGTACAAAAAGTTGTTTGAAATTTGAAAAATTTTCAAATTCAAAAACGTCCAACAAAATAGCTAAAAGTTAGCCTTAGGTAAAAAGCTGTCTGACAAAATGTCTGATATGAACTTTCTTGAAATTTTTCAAATCCATAAAGTTGAAATTTTTCAAGTCTAAAAATCAATTCAAGTTCTTAAAAATTTTCCAAGTTCAAAAAAATCTGATAAAATGTCTGAAAGTCAATTTTCTAATTTCACAAAATCTAAATTGTATGCCTGACAAAATGTGTAAAAGTCAGCATCAACTCTGAAATTTTTTAAATTTAAAAAGTCAATGGAAGTCTAAAAAAAAATTTCGAGTTCAAAAAAGTCCGACAAAAATGTCTAAAAGTCATCGTCAAGGAATTTCGTGACGGAATTTATGAACGCAAAAAATGGGCAAAAAAAATTAAAAGTGACGAAATATTTTTTTTCGGTTCAAAATTTGAAAATTTTTGGACCTTGCATTGGTCAAAATTAGTCCATTAAAAGCAGCTAATGAACTTTTTTTCAAAAAATTTCCAATGATTATGATGATGTGCGGGGGGGGGGGTAGCTCGTAAATTTGAGAAATATTCTCTTGAAAATATTCAAAATTTTTTTAAAAAAAAAGTTCTGAAAAAGTGCTGAATTTTGATTTGGAAATTTCGTTATAAATCCTTTAAAATGAGGATGTTACTCCGATCGAAAAAATACAAAAAATTTGAGGTGGGATCAATGGAAAAAAGTCATGAGAAAATTCATGGATTTCCAAACAAAAAAATCCAATTGGACATCCTGAGATAAAATAAGTAGGGAATTTTCGAAATTGGCGAATTTGTTCAACGTAAATGACCTTGATTGCCAGTGTAAAGAAAACGTGTTTTCTCGCGACTGAAGTAAGAATCTCTGATTTGATAAATTTAAAAAAAATTCTAGAAAGTAAAAAAACAAAAATATAGTACTGTAATTTTTCCACCAGTTTCCTCTCAGATGACTTTTTACAAAAAATTTTCAAGTTTTCAGTGTTAATTTAGAGATCAGAAAAATGTAAAAAAACACAATATTTCTCATCAATGTCTTCACTTACGCATAACTTGAAATACCTAAGTACATAAATTGGTTCAAAATGAAGTTTTGGGAAATTTTTTCAAAATTGACACGATTTTCCTCGATAAAGTTTTTTTTAATTCGACAAAATTTTTCAAACTGGAATATTAATCTTAAGAAATTAGGCCAAGTTATTTTTTAATTTTTCCAAAAATTCAACATAATTTTTGAAGAGCAACTTTTCAAAATTCGAAAGAGTTTTTCAAACTGAAAAAAAAAGTTAAAAAAATAAAAGGGGTTGTTTCCCCAAAATACTGTCAAACATTGGTTTGTATCATCGGATTTGGATTTGTCAACTCCAGGGAAATATCGAAGAGTTCAAGTGTAGTGTGTAGGTGGTATGTTTCACAGTTGAGTGAGTTTTTGAGCCTGAGAAGTGAGTGGAATATATTTTTTTGAATCATGATCTGTATTTGATAGGTTTACCTATACCTATTACCTACCCATCAAATACAGATCTACAAAAATGAAAAAACACAAACACGAATTTTATTATTTTTCAAGTTTTCAAAACTTTTTAAAATGGAAGATTCGTAAATGTGTGCGAAAGTTCAAAATCTTAATAAAATCGGCAGATTTTGCAAAGCATGCTAAACAAACGTGCATAGCTATCTTATTTTTAGTCAACTTTTTCAAAATTCGATGATGAAAGTGTTCAAAATTTTCTAATGGTTTGTTAATTTCGAAAATTTATGTTTTGGGAAATTTTTTCAAAAGTAACATGATTTTTATTGACACGGTTTCTTTTAATTTGACAAATTGGAGGATGGAGGTCTTTCAATCAATCAATCAATCATTTTTATTTGCAGTTTCTATTCAGAGTTTGTATCAGAACTTAAATACAATTTTCAATAATCAAATTTCCCAAATCTAAATACAAATATTACCTAATCATCCAAAATTGTATCAAGTTATTTTTAAATTTTTCAAAAATCAACCCAATTTTGACAACGACTTTTCAAAATTCGAAAGAGTTTTCTAACTGAAAAAAAAAATCCCCCACCGCAAAAGCTCAAAATTGTACTAACAAACGAATGATCTTTTATGATAATATCTATTCTTTAAGATTTGACAATGTCCTTGATAGGTTCATTAAAATTTTTTTCAGCTTTAGGGTGATTTTTCCCGCTTCAATCAACCCCCGTAACTCCTAAAACCAGACTTGTTCATGTCTTATCGATTCGATTTCCAAAATAATTCGAAAAGTTCGTCAAATTTAAAAATCAATATTTTGACAAAATTAAAATAATTTTTACTCGTATGAAATTTTGAAAAATCTTGTATTTAGGATAATTTTGCACATCTGGAGTAATACTGACATAGCATCTATCGTAAAACAGAAATTCGTAATTTTCTTACGCGATCGAGCAAGTATCAAAAATTTATGTTTTTTGTCCTTTTGAGTGGATGGGTATGGGAATCAACTCAAAAAGATGATCAAAATTATCTGAGGTATGGATTTTACAGGAAGAATTATATGCATTTTGATAAATAACTGGAAATTCACCAAAATTGAGACCTCTTTTATTTTGTTTTTTATGGAATTGCATCAAAAAAGGACTAGGTAGATAAAAAAACATAAATGTTGATACCTTTTACCCGATAACGTCTGAAAATGCCCATTTTTTGACCCCATATTTTTCCTAGACCCTTTCAAAATTTTGATTCAAGCCTCACACCTTTTTTTATCTTCTTTGGTTTTTTTGGATTTAATCAAATTTGTCTGTTTTGATAAAAAATTTGGACAGAATATTTGGACAAAAAAAATGGACACTTTTTTAGGATTGA
>FIZU01051288.1:0-16127 GCA_900064475.1 Pseudococcus longispinus
AAACGGGGCATAAATATACTAATATTTGTGCAAATTATTTCGTTTCATTTCCAAAAAATCTATCAATTTTTTTTGTAAAATGGCGCCACTAAAATTAAATATAGAAAATATATTCAATCTGTGAGAACTCTATGCATTTGGTACTTGAATAATCACAATTTCAACATATTTTGTAAAGAAAAGAAAATACAGCAAATTTCTAAATTTAAAAAAAAATTCTAACGCCCCCCCCCTAAGTAACTTTCTGACATTTTGTCAGGCAAATTTCTCGAACTAAGAAAGTTTCAGAAATTGATTTTATGCCATTTTATCTGACTTTTTTGGACTTTGAAATTTTCAGAGTTGTCAGAAAAACACTTCAGACTTTTTGGACTAGAAAAATTTAGAATTCACTCTAATTTTTGGATATTTTGTCAGACATTTTTGGACTTGAAGAATTTTAGAAATTAGGGTAACTATCAGACATTTTGCTGGACAGATTTCTCGGACTAAGAAAGTTTCAGAAATTGACTTTTAGACATTTTGTCAGACTTTTTTGTACTTGGAAAAATTTTCAAATTTTCATTGGCTTTTTGAACCTAGAAGATTTCAGAAATAATGCTGATTTTTAGGCATTTTGCCAGACAAACAATTTGAACTTTTTGAACTTCGAAAGTTTTTTAAATATTTTGTCGGACTTTTTTGAACTTGAAAAATTTTTCAGATTTTTACTGCCTCTTTATTGAACGATTTGTTCGTACTCAAATCTTCTTATAAATGATTCACTGTTCGATTCAGAAATGATTGATCTACTTCAGCTCAAACATTTTCCCTAAATATAACTCTTTTCATGGTTCTTGAGCGATTTATTCATGCTGAAATTGCTTCTAATTTTAAATTAATTCGCAGAAATACGATTTCTTGTGTTTTTTTTGAGTTGAGGAAATGGGCAGAATTGAAATTTCAAGCACCCATCATCATTTCGTCACATTACACTCTTTTCAATTATCAAAAGTTTTTCAAAAACAAGGCCCCGTTTCAAGTGGATCAAGCATGCTTTGAAATTTCAGACACTTGTAGGCGTTATTTATAGATAAATTAAAAAATACTCTTTTTTAGGAAGTATACGATTCATAATTAAATACCAACTAATTCAGCTAGGAAATTTAATACCTTACCAGCGGGTATTGCTCAACTAACCGATTAGTTTGGAGAACGTTTTTGGGTAAAACGTGCTACCTTGCAACCACCTTACTGCACGAATCACCGCAGTCGAGCATGAAATTCAGTCTCGTTGAAGCACGTACGATAAAAGCCCAAATCAACGTGACTGTTTGATATACGACAGGTAATTCGTTCGACTAAACGAAAACAATTTGTTTTATCATCAACGGTATTTTTTTACACCTCGCAAACCTCTATTAAGAAGCGCCGATATAGTTTTCACGCAAACAGGGCACCCAGCAAGGTGAAAAAAATCGAACACTCATCTGCCGGATGGCAAATACAGACGTCGAGAAAGGGCTTCTTTAATATTTCAGAGTCAGCTTAAAGTTTCACCTCAACAATGGGAATTGTTAGTATAGAAATTGCCATTTCGCTGGTACCTAGGCGGTGAAATTAATGCGCGAGTATATTCGAAAGTTTATAACATTGTCAGCCGGGGCTAATTGTAATAAATTGCGGCGCCCAGAAATACGCGTATATGATTAATTTACCAGGCGATGTCGTTGCTTTGATATATTCGAGCAGTCTTAACGCCTCGTCGTTGTATTCTCGTACATTGTACACCTTCGATGTTTTCGTTTATACCTATGCGAAGTCTCGGCACGAGCAAGACCTGTAATATTTTAAAACTAGAATATCCTTATTTTTTATACCGTTTGGGTCACAGGATCGCTCACCGTTCTAGACCTACGAGAAAGTTTATAATAAGAAGGCGTAATCTCGTGTAAAATATCCTCGCTAATTACTAACAACATTTGTAACTCGTTTACTCATGCTTGGAATTTTTTTTTCGTTTCGTGACAAAAAAAAAAGGGGTAGAATCTTAATAACTTCATTTTTTTTCGCCATCGTCCCCAAGGTGTTTCGACTCCGGTATTTGAAGAAATTAAAGAAGACAAAACCACTACCAGGAAATTATACTTTTTTTCATCTTTTCGAATAACGACGACGACCGAATTCTTATCTATTTAATTATTAATAAAGAGAAGGACCTTTGAAATACAGTACCTTTTCATCGTTCGCTACGTGGCGCGTCATCCGGTTGAAAATTCAACAAAAACTCGAAAAAATTTCAAAATAAAATCAATTATAAGCGCAGAAGTTTTTTTTTTTTCGCTTTCGTTTGAATAATTAATTCGCCTTTTGGTCGTAATATTTCAAAAGTCAACAAAATAAATTTGTTGCCGTCGCCCGGAACGGTCACGTCAAATGTCGTCTTTCTGTATAATTAATTTAAATTGTTGCCGGTTTTTTTCTTTCACTGCTACTTGTATTTTCGCACCCTGCTAAATTGCTGAGGATGGATTCATCGTAGCGTTGCTGTAGGTGTTGCTTTTTTTCATTTTCAGATTATGAAGTCGACTCGTTTGGTATTTTAAGCGAGTTGGGAAAAAATGAGAAGTGAATTTATTTTAGACATAAGCGCGAGGATGTACTGTAACGTTCGGTTGTTATGAAATTTTGAATAAGAACATCGTTCTGTGCCCTTTTCTTTATTCTTAAAAGTTCTCAGGAACACGTTAATGCTGAGTTTTCCTACACGTTTGCATGTATTGTTTATCTTTGAATGAAACTTTGATATGTTGTACCGTTGCGTTGGTGTGCACACTTCTTTCTTTACCTTTTCCTCTTAATACCTTCCAGTTTCTTAGTTAGCATAGTTTGTGTTTATTTTGTTGGTATAGTTTGAAGCCAATATTTCTTTTTTCTCGACATATTCGCATGTTTGGTTTAAAATCAAGAACCACGTAACCGCCAGATACAATACGAATATTCTAATTATCTCGAGCATTTGTTAAGTACTTACGATAATTTTTTTTTCAATTTCCGGAATGCTTTTTCTGGCGTATTCTATGATTATGAAGAGTTCAACTTGAATGAATTTGTGTGGTAATTTTCGATAAAGGAAGCTAAAGAAAGGGAAGATAGACAAGTCATATTTGCGAAAACTTTAAAATCATAATTGGTTCAAAATGGGGTAAAAGTTGATAAAATTAGATTAAAACTGATAAACCATCTTCAATTTTATTAAAAATACTTCAAAACATTTTTTAATAATTGCTGAAATTGCAAAAAAATGAAAAATAAAAAATTGAATTGATTTGAAAATTGATTTAAAATTTTGGAAAATTTCTTCAGATGTGATCAAAATTATTCGAGTAATTCAAAAAAATTATAAAATACTTTTAAAATCACCTTCTTAACTTTTTTTCAATTTTGGATGCAATTTTTACATTAAAAGTTTTTTTTTCATTTTTTTTTTTACGTAATTTCAACAGTATTTTTCCAATTTTTTAATGGCGTATTAATTCAATCTTTCATAAACATTTGATCATTTTCTTCGTAGTTTCTTCGTAGATACTATTTTTTGAAAAATTAAATATTTTAGGAAATTTAATTGGTATTTGTTAAATTTTTCGCAATCTTAAACAATTTTTGTGAAACGAAAACTTTTCCTGCATTTTGAATAATTTTTGTGATATTTTAAACAATCTTTCCTTGTTTTATAAAATTTTGCTATTTTACAAATGTACGCTGTTTTTACATAATTTTCTTGAAAATCCAACAAAATTTTCAAAAAATGAGTATTTTAAACAATTTTATTAATATCTCTCTATATTATTTACCTTGCATTTGTAATTTTTTGTCATATTTTTCAAATTTTAAAGTTGGCATAGCCACCATCATTTCATAATTTGATCAAAAATCTATTGTACCAATTGAAAAACTGTCAGAAGTTTTTCTTATTCAAAAAAAAGTTATAAAAATGTCAAAAAAATGACAAAATTTTGATTTTCTCTTTATCAAATTTGAAAATTTTTGGGACCTCAATGCTTGATGACACATTTTCAAGTCAAAGGAAATGTGTTGAAAAAACAACTGGATGGTAAACTAGAATTTTATGAAAGTGTGAATCTTTCGTGAATCACAATGATGATGACGGAGTTATTTATTCACAATCTTGAGTTCGAAAAAATCGTTCACAAACGACATGATGAATCAGCTTTCCAATATCTTGATCTGAAGTGAATCATTTACAAATAAAACAGTGATTCATCATTTATGGTCAATCGTGAGCATGAGCGAATTGTATTCATGAGAAATCGCGAGCTGAAGTAAATCATTTGCGAATAATGGAGAAGCCATCCTGAGATTTTTCAATCATGAGTGAATTGTTCATGAATCACATGGTCTTTCATTTAAGTACAATCACAAGCTTGGATAAATCGTTCATGAAGTACAAAATGAGTCATTCAAGAGAAATCGCGAAACGAAGTAATCTTTCATATACGACGAAGTGAGTCATTTACGAAAATCTCGAGTGGTGAGAAAAGGAGTTATTTATGAAAAATCTGGAGTTGGAATGTATCGTTCGCGAACGATGAGAAGAGTCATTAGTGGCCATTCTCTAGCTTGAACGAATCGTTCACGAACGACAAAATGAGTCATTCATAAAAAATCACAAAACTAAGAAATCTTTCATGAACGGCGAAATGAGTCATTCAAGAGAAATCCTGATCTGGGTTGAATCGTTCGCGAACGACGAAATGAGTCATTTACGAAAATCTTGAGTGACGAGAAAAAAACCATTTATGAAAAATCTTGAGTTGAAACGAATCGTTCGCGAACGATGAACAGAGTCATAAGTGACCATTCTTTAGCTTGTACGAATCGTTCACGAACGACAAAATGAGTCATTCGTAAAAAATCAAAAAACTAGGAAATCTTTCATAAACGGCGAAATGAGTCATTCAAGAGAAATCTTGAACTGGGTTGAATCGTTCGCGAACGACGAAATGAGTCATTCAAAATAAATCTTGAGCTAGGTTGAATCGTTCGCGAACGACGAAATGAGTCATTTACGAAAATCTTGAGTGACGAGAAAAAAAACCATTTATGAAAAATCTTGAGTTGAAATGAATCGTTCGCGAACGAAAAAATGAGTCATTCGTAAAAAATCAAAAAACTAGGAAATCTTTCATAAACGGCGAAATGAGTCATTCAAGAGAAATCTTGAACTGGGTTGAATCGTTCGCGAACGACGAAATGAGTCATTCAAAATAAATCTTGAGCTAGGTTGAATCGTTCGCGAACGACGAAATGAGTCATTTACGAAAATCTTGAGTGACGAGAAAAAAAACCATTTATGAAAAATCTTGAGTTGAAATGAATCGTTCGCGAACGATGAACAGAGTCATAAGTGACCATTCTCTAGCTTGTACGAATCGTTCACGAACGGCATAATGAGTCATTCATAAAAAATCACAAAACCAAGTAATCTTTCATAAACAACGAAATGAGTCATTCGGGAGAAATATTGATCTGGGTTGAATCGTTCGCGAATGACGAAATGAGTCATTTCGTGAGCTGAAGTAAATCGTTAGTGAACGACGAAATAAGTCATTTATGAAAATCTCGAGTGGTAAGAAAAGGAGTCATTTATGAAAAATCTTGAGCTGAAATGAATCGTTCGCGAACGATGAAAAGAGTCATAACTCATAAGTGACGATTCTCTATCTTGTACTAATCGTTCATGAACGACGTAATGAGTCATTCATAAAAAATCACGAAAACGAAGTAACCTTTCGTAAACCACGAAATGAGTCATTTAAGAGAAATATTGAGCTGGAGTGAATCGTTCGCGAATCAATCAATGAATCATTCACAGACAGATTTGAGTATGAACAAATCATTCACGACCGACAAAACAGGTAATTTTGGAGAAATCTTGAGCTGAATTGAATCGTTCGTGAATCGCAATGATAATGATCGAGTTATTTACTAATAATCTTGAATTCGTGAGAATCGTTCGGGAACGACAAAATGAACTACTTTTAAAAAATCTTGATGTGAAGTGAATTATTTTCGAATCGAACAATGATTAATCCTTTATTCGCAATCGTGATCTTGAGCGAGTTCATTGATGAGAAATCACGAACTGAAGTGAATCGTTCGCGAACGATGAAATGAGTCATTTGAGAATATCTTGAGTTGAACGAGAAAATGGGTCATTCAATAGAAATCTGAGTCGAAATGAATCGTTCACAAACGATAAAAATGAAAGTCTCAAGCTTGGAGGAATCGTTCACGAACGACATAGTGAGTCGCTTATCAGCGATCTCAATTTTAAGAGAATTTTTTGATAATAAAACAATGCTTTGTTTGAGCTTGAGGGAATCATGCATGAAATGAATTACATAATGAACTATTTTTGAGCCCGAAAGAATCGTTCGCGAACGATATATTGATTCATTCTGGAGAAATCTTGTTGAGTTAAAATGAATCTTTTCCAAAGCACATGAGTCATTAAAGCGGAATCTTGAAATCGAGTAATCTAGCTGTAATATCAATCTCTCAAGAATCATTCGCGAACGACAAAGTGAGTCATTCAGTAATAATTTCCAAACCTACTGAATAATTCAATGAATTGAAAACTCATCGTCCCCTATTTTTAATTAAGAAATCAAACATCGACATCCTAATCGAAATTTCTTCGACTACACTCAAACTACTCGCAAGATAATACAAATTAAAATCTTACAACAACTTTTTCAGTACATTCCCCCACGGGGCATTTCCCCATTGGGAAAAAATTACTATAAAACTGTTAAATTTTACAACGCGGGCGAATTTTTTCGAAACTAGATCCTTTCAAAGCACTTCCGGTACATTCGATTACACGCTATCTTCCTTTATTTTTTTTCTAATCCAGCATAAAAAAATCTGCTACCGTTCAAATTGAATTTTATCCATTTCTGCGAACGAATTATTACTCGATAATAGGTCGACAACCGAAAAAAAAAGGAAAAATAAATGAAAAAAACTATAATCAATATTGTCGACGTGCTTTACAAAGAACTTTTTTCTTGTTGATTAACGATGTTATCGCGCTCCCAATTTTTCCAATTCGCTAGTTCGGCGGAGAATTTTTTTATCGGGTTTCATTAAATAAACGCTGTATTAAAATTATGAAACCTTTAGCGGTATTTATTTGCGGCGTCTGTTTAAGAAGACGTGTAACTATGTATACTATAAAGTCACATTTTTTTTTCGCTTCGTCTGCACGAATAAGGAAAAAAGCACCAGTAAATGAAAGAAAATTTCGATGTATACTCAAAAAAAAAAAAGAAAAGAAAACACGAACAAAATGTCGATCGGTATTTATAAATAAAATTATCGATCGAGGGTTCTTTTGTTTTTTCATTCAACTTGTATTATTTTTTAATCGTGTTCTCAATCGTTTATTATTTTTACCCAAGCTATGAATTTTTCAAGAGCGTAGAATTGGTAAATAGGACACCGAGTCGATCGTCCAAATAGGTACCTATCTGAACATCTACACCATAGCACAAAATCCAGCCAGCGATTTATGTATTGAAAATCCTAGAGGCGTCATTAAAGATGCGGTTTGTTTTCGATGCGAATGTACAGATAGCTATATAGCGGAGATGTAAAAAATATATCACATACCCTTCCATTTGTTCGAGAGGGCGAATTTCATAGCACAAATGATGGTCGAAAAGCGTTTACAGTAAATAGCCGTATAGACCAGCCAAGGATATAGAAAAGGTTTAATTTTGTCTGCGCGGTTTCATACCCCGCGAGGACCGCCCTTTCATCGAGCACTGACCGAAGATTATTCTTCGGGGATTCGTCGTCGTATATTTACCGATTGGTTTCATAATGTTTTGTGACAACGCGGCGAAGGATTCGCCACCGTGAATCGTGGTACTTTTTTTTTCGGCGTAGCTGCGAAAATATCAATTCGCTGGTATGTCGAGTACTACACCAAAGTGGGGTATTTTTATGTGAAATTTTCACCCAGCTGCGAAACTCTCGTTTGGAAAAATTTTTCGTACGTTGTGTGGTCCCGTGCACCTGTTTGTGAATAATGATTTTATCCGTTGAGCAAATATTCAAATTGGTTTAAGTAAACAACTGGACGATGTCGTCGCCAAAGTCCATTACAGTTCGTAGCCTTTTTCCCCCTATAATGCGTCGACCGTATAAGAGGAAGTTCGCTCTACCGATGGAACAATTCTCTTCAAATTCAAAGCGCGACGTAGGTCTAATTTTTGCACAAACCGAGTGACCCGTATTTAAACGGGCGAAAAATAACGCGAATTGAATTTTGTTTATATTTGGGAGCTCAGCGCGTACGAGTAGTTTGGCGAAACGTCATTGTATCTGACGAATTTTTTGAACCAAAAAACACTAATTTGTATTACCTTCATAATTACATTTGCGTCATATTTTTTTGCCTCACAGCAACAATCCTGTGAATTCCATCCCCCACCCACCCTCCTTCCTTCCTTCCTTCTTTCCTTCACAAAAATACTGAACTTCTTGAAATTTCCAGTGTTCAAATTCCACTTTCAAAAAAAAAAATGTAATTAGGTACGAAATCTGAAGATTGGTGTATTTAAAAAAATTCAATATTCGATTTTAATTCTCAAAGGTCTTCCTATGTCAATGTTTCGGCCTTGACAGCTCAATTAACGAATAAAATAAATTATTTTTGACTCTAAATCATTTTTTTTGAAAAATTGGTTCAATTTTTTACATAAAATATCACGAAAGTTTTTGAAATGTCGTAAAAACTTCCTAAAAAAACAAGAAAAATCGTTAAGAATCAAATAAAAGTCGTCAAATTGTGATTAAAATTGCGTAAAATATCACAAAAGTTTTCAAAGTGTCGTCAAAATTGATTGAAATTCTAGAAAAATCGTTAAAAATCACATAAAAATCCATCATCAGAAATTTTCAAAATATTTAGAAAATTGCTCAAGTCAAAGAATATTGAAAATAGTTTAGAATAAAAGAAAAATTTGTTTAATATGACTAACATTGTTGAAAATGACAACAAAATTTATGATAATTCAATATAATTGTGTAAAACTTTTTTCAATGCTGAAAATTGTTGCCATTTTATGGAAATATTCGTAAATAAGATCGTTAAATTTTCCAAACTTTCGTAAAAATGGTTCAAAATACAAGATAATCCGATGAATTTTTATGAAAATCGCCGAAAAATGTTGAAATATTAATGAAATTTCTTTGAGAAAATTGATCGTTTCTTGAAATTTTAATTTATTTGAACAATTTGGGTCAAATTTCAACTTAGATAACGATTTTTGTGACATTTTAATAAATTCAACTAATTTTACACCAGTTACATTACCTGTTAGACACCACTAAAATATAGTTCAATAAATGGATGAACATCTATCGAAATAAATTCCCACAAAAGAGGAGACTCTGATAAAAGTTGTAGGAGGGTGATTTCAAAAAATTCAATTATTGGATAATTTTTTTGAAATTTTTCTGTATTGAGGGGTGCTGAGGGCCTGAAATAAGGTCCAATCGAAAAACTAACGTTGTATTCGTGTTCAGCACCTCCAAAAACATACCATTTCATATATCACACATATTTGGATGAATTTTTTGAAATTTGACCTCGGGGAGGGGGGTGCTGGGGACCTGAAATGAGCCCCAATCGAAAAACTAAGGTCGTATTCGTGCTCAGCACCTCCAAAAACATACCATTTCATATATCACACATAATTGGATGAATTTTTTGAAATTTGATCTAGGGGGTGGGGGTGCTGGGGACCTGAAATGAAGCCCAATCGAAAAACTAAGATCAAATTCGTGTTCAGCACCTCCGAAAACATACCATTTCATATATCACACATAATTGGATGAATTTTTTGAAATTTGACCTAGGGGGAGGGGGAGAGGGAGTGCTGAGGATCTGAAATGAGGCCCAATCGAAAAACTATGGTCGTATTCGTGTTCAGCGCCCTCGAAAACATATGATTTCATATATCACTCATTTTTTTTTAAATTTGACATTATTGGGGCAGGGGGCGGGGGCCTCAGATGAAGTCCAATCGAAAAACTAACGTCGTATTCGTGTTCAGCACCTCCGAAAACATACCATTTCATATATCACACATAATTGGATGAATTTTTTGAAATTTGACCTCGAGGGAGGGGGTGCTGGGGACCTGAAATGAGACCCAATCGAAAAACTATGATCAAATTCGTGTTCAGCGCGCTCGAAAACATATGATTTCATATATCACTCATTTTTTTTTAATTTAACATTGGGGAGGGGGGAGAGGACAGGCCTGTCAAGCCGAACGAAACGGTTTTCGGCTGGCTATCGGCTTAGCGTATTATCGTTCGGCTGGCTATCGGCTTTTTTTCGTTTTTTTTTCAGCTTTTTTTTCAACTTTAAGCCGAAAAAAGACCGATGAAAAGCCGAAAAAAAACGAAAAAAAAACGACAAAAACCCGAAAAAACCCGAAAAAACCGATTAAAGCCGGAAAAAGCCGATAAAAAGTCGGAAAAAGCCGATTAAAAGCTAAAAAATCGGAGAAAAAGTTGTTTGAAAAACCGATGAAAAGCTGCGTAAAAAACCGATAAAAAGTTGGAGAAAAAGCCGATGAAAAGTCGGAAAAAATTCAACAAAAGTCGATAAAAAGTTGTTTAAAAAGCCGATAAAAACTTGAAAAAAAAAACGATAAAAAGTCGGAAAAAATCCGATAAAAGTCGATAAAAACCCGAAAAAAAAACCGAAAGAAACCGATTAAAGCCGGAAAAAGCCGATAAAAAGTCGGAAAAAGCCGATTAAAAGCTAAAAAATCGGAGAAAAAGTTGTTTGAAAAACCGATGAAAAGCTGCGTAAAAAACCGATAAAAAGTTGGAGAAAAAACACCTGAAAAATAAAAAATCCGATATAAAACCGAAAAATAAACGAAAAAAAGTCGGAAAAAGCCGATTAAAAACTAAAAAATCGGATAAAAAGTTGTTTGAAAAACCGATAAAAAGCTGCGTAAAAAACCGATAAAAAGTTGGAGAAAAAGCCGATGAAAAGTCGGAAAAAATTCAACAAAAGTCGATAAAAAGCTGTTTAAAAAGCCGATAAAAAGTTGAAAAAAAAACCGATGAAAAGTCGGAAAAAATTCAACAAAAGTCGATAAAAAGTTGTTTAAAAAGCCGATAAAAACTTGAAAAAAAAACGATAAAAAGTCGGAAAAAATCCGATAAAAGTCGATAAAAAGCCAAAAAACAGCTTAAAAAAATTCGATTAAAAGCTGAAAAAGCCGATAAAAAGTCGAACGTAATCGGCTTTCGGCTGGCTTCCAGCCCTCGGTGAGGGAGGCTCAGATGAGGTCTAATCGAAAAACTTGAGTTGTATTTGCGTTCAGCACCTTTGAAAACATATCGTTAGATATATTACACGCTTATACTTCCATTTTGGAATTTTGACCCAAACTTGGGGGTGAGCTGCGCCCTTCTCCATCAGAGTGCCCTTCTTGAAAATGGTATATTTCGAAATACCATCAAAAGTTACGTCTATGATAATTTTTACATAGTTTTCAATCAAAGCTCGCACTTACAGCACCATTTCGAAAGTTGAACTTTCGATTCAAAAGTTCAACTTTCAAGTTTTGAAAACTTTGACAAAAGTTCTCGAATCAGAATTTAGCGTGCTTTTAAACTATGAAAACTGTTTTGAGCTAAGTCTCATGATGGCGGAGTTATAAGCCACTGAAGTTGAGTACCTACAACAAAAAATTGTAAAAACCAAGCCCACCTTCCACACCCCCTCCCCCGGGGGCAAACCAATGGTGTTTTTCCAAGTTTTTGGATAGGTAGATCACATTCCAAAAAAAATTGAGTGAAATCAAAGGACGTGAGGTTGAAAATTGTATTTTTTTAGTCGAGTTGATATGGAATGACCATATTGCCATTTTTTTAAGTTTTAAATTTTGAGTTCGCAAATCAGATATTTCAGGGCCCCAAATGATCCAAAATTGAAAATTTTCATACTTTTATAACATAAAAAACAAAATGAAGATAAATATGAGGATTTTCGATTTGAACCCAAAATTTTCACAGAAAATGAGCCTCCAAGAATAACCAGCGGTTTTCTGAAAAATGACGATTCCTGTGCTAAAATAAAAGTAAAGGTGGAATTTTTTCTTCCCACTATACACTGAAACTTCCTAGCAAACGACGGTTTAACAATTTCCACCCTTATCTCGATCCCATCACAAGAATAAAAAATGAAAATTTCTAGGGAATGATTGCTCAAGTGTAAAATTTTTTCAAAAATTGCTGTAGAGTCAAATTGTGCAGATATGTATTTTATACATTTCTGATGTTCAAAAAATTAAGTGTATGAAAATTTTTCCTCAAAAATTTTCAAAATAATGTACGAAATAGAATTTGACAAAATTTTGCCCATTCCTTCAAATACAGCATTGCATAATTTTTCCAAAAATTCACTGTAAATTTAAAATCCTCTAACAATCTTTTCATTTCGTTTTTTATTTGATAAAAGTACGAAAATTTCTAATTTCATTTCAGGTCATTAAGGCTCTGAAATATTTGAATTAGGTACGAGCTCAGAATTTCAAATTTATTTTAAAATTTTAATTATAAAAAAATTGAAGGGGAAAGAAATTGAAATTTCTTTCCCAAGGGTGAGTAGTCAAATGCAATTTTTTTCAATTTGCAGCAAATCACATCCGGAAAAATGAACCTAATTTTGATTTGATCCTATTTTCCAAGTGAAATTTCAATTTTCACTGATAAAAATTACCTCTTGCACTAACTTGACATCAGTCTACATAATACAATGGAAAAGTTTAAATTTCATCCATCTGATCTCTTCTGCACACAAAACAGGTTAATTGCAAAATATTCAATACGAAAATACACGTGTCTCATTATTTTTCGTTCCTTTCACCTTACCGTGTAAAACTCCATTCATTCAAAATCATTATGATTTATTCGCGAAAATTTCCATTCGAGTTTCGTAATACTGACAGATTGAAAATTATTTCAAAATATTTTCATTCGCAAGGTATAAACTCGAGGACAAAAAATGAAAAAAGTTGCAAGTAAACAGTATAAAAAAAATAGAACACATTCGAGTCGATGGGATCCCTCGAGGTTCGAAATTATTCCACAGTACAAACTTTTATATCGGGAGAGTTTATCAAAGTATGGTAATTTCAATTTTTGGTCTGTTCAAACATCGTGATTTATCGAGAAAGCTGAAGCTCGCGCACAAAAAACATATTAATTGGGAGATACTCGCGCTTGAGCATCTCGTATCGCTCGTATTCTAAATACAACAATGTTTCTAGTTTGAAGAATGGTATCGAATTAATCCGAACAGTCGAAGTTTGAAAAGAGATAAAAAAAAAGTTACAAAAAACCAAAGATCGTGCGATAACTGCGCTCCAGAGATACTCGTTTACTCTAGTGTGAAAAATTATATACTCTTAAGTTTGGCAGCGAAATAGTTAACGAAGACTTGCATGACTTTGAATTACCTAAGTAGGTATTATTCACCCGAACCGAGCCCTTTTTTTTTTGCGGTTCTACGATAAACCCAACTTGTGTAATCTGGGTCTTAAAATTTAAACCTCGAGTATAATTCAGAAGCTAGTTGAGTGATTCGCGCGTATACCTTGATGCGGTTTTCAGGCATGAGCAATGAAAAGTGATAAAGTTTTCAAGGTCGTAACAACGCGAGCATATAGATGGAAAAAAGTGTGTCAGAGATGTGTGTTGAATATATGGATACAAATACGTGATACTGAATACGTAAAAGAATGATACGAGGAAAAGGACATACTTTGACTATTTTTAGCTATAAAATGCGAGATCCCAGAAGTTTTAAATTTAAAATTGAGATTAATGATAGTCGATACATCAGAACAGCTCGAATTACCATATTATCTTTCGCGACTTGGTCGAAGCGAAACAGTTACGTATGAATTTTCAAATTTTCACGCTGAAATAAGATGAATTTGTTTTCGAGGGGATTTATCGTCGGGAATTTTTTTATCAAAGTGTTCGAGCTTCATTTAGCTGGGTAGAAGAAATCTGCGCGCAGGTTTTTGTGCAACACGAGCTAACAATTTGTAAATTGAATAGGGCGGATAATTGTGCAGACTTTGTTAGTTTTTCTCTTTTTAGAAATTTTTCCATTATGAATTTTTTACTCGGAAAATCTACCATTAACGAATCGCGAAAAAAGATGAGAAAAAATTCATAAATTGGTATTTTTTATACCAAGTATTTTTATGAAAGTAGCTCATTACCTACTTGATTTGTCGTACATTTTCTTTGGATGCCTAAATGAGATAGGATATTTTTATCCTAATTTCTTATTACTTTTTTGCAATTTTCGTACGAGTAGAATGTACGAATCTTCGAATATGACTAATTTATAGGGCGATGTACTGTCTACAACATTCGAGAAAATTACAATTCAACAAGAAAAGCATTATTTCTATTGTCGTGACAAGCAAGTTACAACTTTCAACAATTAATTACTGAAAACTTTCCATGAAAACATGTGAAAACTGTTTAAATTTTATTATTAAAATACATGTGAGCCTAGATAACTATCTGTTGAAGATGCTTTTAAAATTACTTAAAACGTCGTAAAAGTTGGTTGAAGAAAGCTCGAAAATTGTTTTTAGAAAAATTACAAAGATTATTAGAATCGTCATGAAATTCTTTCGAAGACGTATTTCACAATATTTTACGTAGATGATATTTCGTTCAAACCTAGGGGCTGAAAATCAATTTAATTTGGATAGATCTTTTTTGAAAAAATGAAGGCTCAAATTCACCATGAAAATAGATTCATTCAATTTTCAAAATTATAATACTTTTCGGTCTTGTAATTACATTTCATTGCATCTTCTATCTTTTCAAAAATAGAAAAAAAATGAAAAAATTAATAACAAAAACAACCTCAAAATTACGTAGTCCTAGGTATTTTTTAGAAAAAAAAAAAAAAAAAAAATGTGAAAAGATCGCAAAAATCAGCGTAAATTGTGAAAATTGTCCAAAAATCATGAAAATTTACCAAAATATCGCAAAATCATCGTAAAAAATATTCAAAACCTCGTAGAAATAATGTTGAAATTAAAAAAAAATTATTCAAAACACAAAGAAAAATATCAAAAAATTATGGAATTCATCAAAAAACTAGTAAAAATTGTCTAAATATTGTAAAAACAGTTGAATCATTTAGAAAATCGTTAAAAATTTCATAAAAATTATAAAACATCTCGTAAAATATCTCAAAAAATCATAAAAAAGTCGAAAATATCGTAAAATTTGTTAAAATTTCCATAAGAAGCATGAATAAAATCGTGGAAAATATTGTTATTTGTAGTCGTCGAAATATTTACAAAAATCAGTAAAAAAATAGGCCTATTATAAAAAGGGTTTAAAAAAATCATGAAATCTGTTGAAAGTTTCGTAAAAATTGCAACAATTTTTACAACATTTTCCAACAGTTTTATGTTTTCCCGCCATTTTAAATTCATTTTTACTTATTTTCATGGAAATTTGTGCACTTTGCAAGGTTTTTTATGACATTTTAACCACTTTTACAACATTTATCTATCATTTTTAGAAATATTTGCTCCATTTTTTACCAGATTTTCGATACTTTTTATGATTTTTTTGACTTTTTTAACGAAATTTTGGGCGGTTTTCTTGATCTTCTGACCATTTTTACAATATTTTTAATTATTTTTATGGAAAACTTGACGATTTCAACGAATACTCCTGTTTCAACAAAAAAATTATAACTTAATCAAAAATTGGATAATGTTATCAACAATAAACCCAGTCCTCTCAATTCTTTTTGACATAGTGAACAGATTTAAAAGCCTTAATAGGCTGAAACAATGGACTGTATAATTAATTCCCATTTGGGAATGTACACCGGTACTTAATTCCTATTTGGAATGTATGAGAGATAGCTCTCCTTCACTGCTGAGATGTTTTCTCAGCGAGTGATCCGATCAGACTGACTCTAGCTTCGAGAGTCCGCTAGACGTTAACCAGTTTATGTGGAAGGGGAACTACTC
>FIZU01051290.1:0-11800 GCA_900064475.1 Pseudococcus longispinus
CAACACCCCCCCCCCCCCAACCCATATACTACAGATTCGACTGATTTAAAGGACAATTACTGCAGGTTTGGCAATTGGCAAAATATTTTAATTTTCAGAAGAATAACTCTTCCTCACTTCAAGATAGAAAAA
This sequence comes from Pseudococcus longispinus, assembly GCA_900064475.1. NCBI lineage: Eukaryota > Metazoa > Arthropoda > Insecta > Hemiptera > Pseudococcidae > Pseudococcus > Pseudococcus longispinus. The sequence goes on from FIZU01051290.1 coordinate 133, forward strand.
AAAATTATAGAATAAAAAATGACTGATTTTCAGCGATCTACAGTTTTTGTACGAAACTTTTTTTCGTATCGTCAATTTAGCAAATTTTTTCATCCGGGTGTCCTCAAAAAAATTACATTGCGGTAAAAAATCATGATATGACAAAAAACTTGAAACAAAAGTTGTAGAGTAATAAAAATTCATTATTTTTTGTTCTACAATTTTTCACCTATTCTGCAGTGGTGAGGAGACATTCTTCTTCAGAGATGAGAATTATTTATGCTTAGAAGACGCATGAATTTCTACGAAAATTGGCCATTTTCTGCAACAAAAATTTCACGATTGGTCCAATACTCTTCTTTTAATCGGCACAGTAATGACGGTTTCGAATTCAGGAGGGCCGAATTATATGGAGATGATACCAAACATCCCCCTCTCCTTTATGTGTAGAAATAGTGGTGTTTCCACTCCTGAAACACCCTCATGATCGCCCTCCAAGAACAATTTTTGATGGCCCCCTCCTCCAAAATTTTCTTTCGGTTCATACTAAAAGAAAAACCACAAGTCAACTCGTGTCAAAAAAAAAAATTATTTCTGTTCTAACTGCTTAGACTACTCTTGCGATTTGTTTCTTCGTTCTAAAAATGGCACAATTTCTTCCGAAGATAGAGACACCTCATACCATTTAATTTCACTTTCTTATGAAACACATCTCGTATTATTACGTTGCATAACAATCAGCGTCACGGAACGATGCAGTGGGACAAAAGTGCATATTTTTACACCCAGCCCACCTTACGACCGCATTCTAAACCGATTCGTTGCTGAATGAAACGGATCTTCCATCGACGACACAGCCAAATTGGTAATACTGCGAGCCGAAGTTATTTTCTGTCAATTTTTTTTTTTTTTGCTACTCTGCACATACCTAAACAGCTAATTCGTATTCTACGACTGTGCATTGAGTACAGAGCGAGAGGAAGCAGAGAGATACGAAATATATGAGTATGTACGTAGGCTCCGCGACACGGGTCCAATTAGCAAACGGTACTCGTATAATCGATATATTCAAATAAGTACGTATACGAAAAGTACGCAGACGAGGTATACAACTTCGCAAACATACACACTCACGCACATACCGCGTCCAATCTCTTTGATGAGAAACAAATCGATACAAACGAGGCAACTATTTATATTATAATTGCGGCTCGGTTCGTTTTTGTAGTCGTCGTCGCGGTCGTAGATTGTGCAAAACAAAACAAAAAAAAAACAACCGACAAGAAAACCATTTCAAGAAATAACCTTCTCTCTGCGCTGCTCAAACGGTGGGTACTCGATCTCTCCGTCGATGCGTGGCGACTGACGAACGAATAAATTTACCCGAAGCGAGAGTTGTACACCAGCAAAAGGGTAAATTTTACGGTAGTTCCATGTAAAATGATACTTTTTTCCCTCGTTGGCCAACTGAGCGAGTTTTAATGGATGTAATATGTATAGGATGGTGCTAGACAAATGTGTTATTATGAGGAAGTATGATAAATGAATGGAACAGCGTAATTGTCGATTTGGATAGTTTACATGGTGAGTGAAATACGCGAAAGGGATGAGATTACGATGCGGACATTAATTTCGAAATTTTCCAACTATAAGGAAGACGAATTGAAAGGTATACCGCATGGTGGGAAGCTCTTTGTACCACGACTCAAGGTACAAAAGGTAGTATATTCGATTCAGTGAGATTTTTTCTGTCGTTTTGGGCTCGATGACGAGAATGATGTCCTCGTATGAATAGAGAATTTGGAATTTCTCAAAGTAAACCCCATTTTTCGACAAATGCAGATGCTACGTCGTTCATAAATGAAAATGGAATGACTCGTATCAACAGCATCATTATGAAGATGATCTTCATTAAAATGGATTTTTATGAAAAACACGACGCAGTGAATTGGCTGTACAAGCTATCTTCCTATTTCATCGCTTTCATCTATCTGGGACAACCCATATGCTCAACGATCTTAATCGTCACGTCGTTTTCATTCGAACCGTGAAAACTGAGACTGAAAAACATCGCTACGCCGAGGATACACCTCGACATGCCTCCGTCGCGTGTAAAAATTCAGGTGAATCGAGAATTGGTGAAAATTTTGGCAGGTGACCAACGCCCCTCGTTTCTCTTCTTCGATTTGCAATACGACAAATTGCATTTTTGCATGATTTTTGCGGCGCGTGTGTCGAGTTATTTCGTATAAACTGATAAATAAACATGTAAGCAGGATGCCTGAAGGGTGAATGAAAAAATTTGTGGTTCAGAGAACGAAGTATAGTTGAATGATTCGATATTTGATGAAACAGTAAAAATTGAAAAAATTTTCAAAACTCATCAGTGGCGTATTTAGAGGGTGCAGGGAGTCTGGACTCCCCCCCCCCCCTTGAAGACCGAAAAGTTGCAGAAAATTATGAAATTTAAGCTTTTTGAAATACGCTTTTCTGAAAAATTTCGTTCGAGCGAATGATAAAATAACGAGTGTTTTAAAAAATTTTATATGAATTTCATTTTTTTTTTCGCGAAGACCCCCCCTCCCCTCTCGCCTGATTTGGCTACGCCACTGAAACCTTTAACCAGGGCTGTCAAGCCGAACGAATCGGCTTTGGCTTTCGGCTGGCTATAGGCTTTTTTTAGGTTTTTTTTTTCAGCTTTGAGCCGAAAAAAAAACGAAAAAACCTGAAAAAAAACGATAAAAACCGATAAAAAGTTGGAAAAAAGCCGATTAAAAGCTGAAAACTCCGATAAAAGTTCAATAAAAAGCTGTTTAAAAAGCCGATAAAAAGTTGAAAAAAAACGATGAAAAGTCGATAAAAAGCCAAAAAACAGTTAAAAAAAGCCGATTAAAAGTCGAACGTAATCGGCTTTCGGCTTTTCAGTCAGTATCGGCTTTGGCTTTCGGCTTCGGCTTAATCGGGAAAAAATCGTTCGGCTTTCGGCTGGCTTGCCAGCCCTGCCTTTAACCAATGTAGCCTACCAAATGCCAAATTCTAACATAGTTTCGAAAGTTCAGCCCCCTACTTCACTAGTTCTAATTAGAAAATTTTTGCACCTCAATAATTGATGACGATGATGAATGATGATTGATGACATATCTATACATCAAAAAAAAGTTTGAAAAAAAATCATCAAAATCTGTCTAGTGGGAGGAGCTGGCAAACTCTATTTCAATTTCCTTCATTGCAAGAGATTGGTGAATTGTCACAAGGTTTTTTTCATTTTCAAAAAAGGTCCAAAAATGTCAGAAGTATTTTGAAAATTGCAAAATTTCAATTTTTTTGTCGCAAATTTAAAACTTTTTCCAAAAAAGTTTAAAAATTGTTTAAAAATGACAAAATTTTGATTTCTTCCGTCTCGAATTTGAAATTTTTTTCCAAAAGTTCTAAAAATGTCAAACATGTCATAAATGTGACGAAGTTTTGGCGATTTCTGCACCAAATTTGAAAAAATTTTAACCTCGATGCTCGATGACACATTTACACACGAAAAAAAACCATAAAAAAAAGAAATTATCAAAATCTATTCATTGGCAGAGGCTGACAAATTGTCACAAGTTTTCTCATTTCCGAAATATTTTTTAAATGTCAAAAGTGTTTAAAAAACAAAATTATGATTTTTTCAGTCCGGAATTTGAAACATTTTTCTAAAAAAGTTGAAAAAACATCGAGAAAATGACAAAAATTACAAAAATTTTGATTATTTTCGGTCTCAAATTTGAAAAATTTTTCCAAAAAATATTTTAAAAAGTAACAAATTTTTGATTTTTTATTACAAACTTGAATATTTTTTGACCTCGATGCTTGATGATTCATCTACACGCCAAAAGAAACATTTCGGGGAAAAAATCTATCAAATTGGGCCCATTGAAAGAGGCTGGCGAACTGCCGCAAGGTTTTTTCTTGATTTTTCCAAAAAAATTTGAATGTAAACTCGTTCATCTACCTCCAAAGTTACTCAATTTTTCAAAATTAAAATTTTTTAATCCGTATCAAGCATCGAAAAGTGCCCTTAATGCAAGTCCAGCGTAAAGTTAGATGATTTGAGATAGATTCTCACCCCCCTCCAATTAAGAAGGCATCACCCCAATGATTTAATAATTCTGATGATTTTAATGATTATTTTTGTGCAAATGATTTTCCCATTTCTGATCTTGATAGGGGAAAAATCTTGAGAAACTGCATGTGAAGTCAAACAATTTCTACCAGAATCAAAACTTTTGAATCTTTAGCCCCCCCCCCTCCACCAAGACAACTACAATTCGTCCCTGAATACAAACAACTCACGAAAGCGTTCACCTCTCAACTTAAAAATATGGCAAATTTTACATTTTGAACAGAGATGGGCGAAATCATTCCCCAATAATGACTTTAAATTAAAATCATGAAATGATTTTATAAAAATTATTCAAAATTCATGATTTTTTTTCACTAGTCATGATTCATGAAAATGTTCATCTGAACCTCTTTTTGACCAGTGTACATAATTGTGAAGTTCAAAGCTTCAAACATTCTCAACTTTTTAAAAATTTTGGCATCACCTCAAAGATCAAAATCACGATTCTGATGATTTTAATGATTTTTTTTGGTAATTATTTTCCCATCTGTGATCTTGAGTAGGAAAAACAGCGATAAACTGAATATAGATTTGAAACTTTTGAACCTTTAGTCCCCCCCCCACCCCGACACCACTTCAGTTCATCCCTGAACGCGAGCGAAAACCAATCAAAAATATGTAATCAATGATCATGAATAACTTATATCGCCCTCCCAAGAGAAAACCCTAAAACCAGGCTTGTCTCAACGGCTGTAAAAAGGTTAATACCTCTTTCACAACCGATAACTCTTCGTCAAGCTGAATTTTCCCACATCAACACAACAACAGCAAATATCTCACTTCCGCCATCATCGTTCAATTTCACTACGCACGCAAGAAAGTTATTATTTGCACATCAACACGTGTCAAAGGCGCAGAAATAGAAGAAAACTGAAAGAAAATTATGTAAACAAAAACAAGCCTGCGGGAATTACACTGGAATTCGCTTGTAACGAGTTTCCCTCCAATTAATCGTACTTTTTGGCCGGAAACTAAAAGTGTCAACAACATTTATGGAGTTAAATACCAAAAGTATCATTACTATTTGATATTCATAACCTCATATTTTACCAACTGTAGTAAAAAAAAACACAACAAATATGACTGACAGACAAATAAACCACAATTTGATTCCCGATCGGAAATCTGCTTTCGATCACTTCGTTCCAAAATCTCAATGTAAACCAAATTAGATCAACTCATCTAATTACTTTGAATACGAATGACAGGGGATCATCGCCTCGTATTGCAAACAACTCTTTCATAACTTGCGCGAAAAATGAAACACGTAAACACGCAGCTGTCATGCCACTTATGCAGACAATGTCGTTGATCTTTTTTTTTTTTTAACACGAATGTGTACTCGTATTTGGCGTTCAAATGTGTAATGTAGCGTGGTATGTTTTGAAAACGACGCCAGGTGGAAATTTTTTCGTCCCGTTGACACCGACGTACATACTCGTACACATACGAACACCTATACAGCGAGAAACAGCGTACCTACGTAAATAATGGGAATTATAACGAATTCGGGGGCGTTGAAAAAACGTAAGAAATAAGAGGAAAAAAATGGCATCGGTCATTCTATGCACAGGTGAACGAATCTAAAAAAATGTAATATTTTCAAAAACACGCCGACGTTATCGATGATTCAATCGGTCAAATTCTCTTAAATTTTTCTCCATCGAGAACGTAGAAACCTGAAGGTTAAAGTAATAGCATCGTGTCCTTTCTTTTAGCCATACGAGTGAATTTCGTACTTCCATAACCTTCGATTTAACTCAAGACGACGATATAAACGCACAATGAACAACAACAACAATACACAGCAGAGCAGATGTAAAATTGGTGATGGCGCAGGCACAGACAATGTTGCCCAAATGAAGGACTATTGCGGTTTTTTGTGTGTACGAATAGATTTCGTAATATCGGAAGTACGCGAGTGGATGATTACACACGTAGATAAATAATATAGTTACCTACTTTTTTATTACCTAGCATATACCTTCGGAGATGAAATAATCACCAATGACGTATTTACGAAAGTTGAAATTGGACCACATTGTAAAAACAGAAAGTCCTTCTCTTTCCCTCATTTATAGGGGAAACGGTTGTACCTTCGGCCAGTTGTACTATGGACCCCCCCCCCCCCAAAACAAAAACAAAAATTAAATCCAAGGTTTTAAAGAAGCGATGTGGCAACGCTGCATTTCATTTTCAACCTTTGCCCACCGATTATTAATTTATTACGTAATTTTTTCTGAAACTGAAAACTCCATTGTTTCGGGTTTCATTATCAATTTTTTGTAGAATATAATGGAATTTGTTTCAGAATCGTTTTTTTCGAAAAGTGTATTTGTTGTACCTTGGAACGTGTTTATTGACCTTATTTTTTTCAAAAAATTCCCCAAAGTGAGTAAACCAATTTTTGGGAATTTTTCAAAATTTTCCTCCAATTTCAAGGGGCACAATAGGCAAAATTGTAAAAACCTGTCCCACATCATTCCTAGGCATGATGCTCGCGCTAACACCTGAAACGGGGGCCGCGGCTCAGGCACTCTCAGCCTAGGAAGGACCGGTTAGCGGTGGCCGACCTGTCCTTCCCCAACCCCCTAGGTGTTAAGCAAAATTGACATCCACTCTTCAGGCCTATTTTTAAGTAGTGTAAATAGTCATAAATAAAAGTTTTTCTTTTTATTTATTTTTTTAAAATAAAAAAAAACATTACAAAAAGAAAAATGGAAAAAAACCTGTCCCAAGGAACAGCAGTTTGCTTCGTTTTGAGGGAAATTTTTCAATTAATGTTTTTCAAAGAGAAGGTTTGAACTTTCAAATGAGTCACTTATCAAAATATTTTGAGAAGTGACTCATTTGAAATTTCAGACCTTCTCTTTGAAAAACATTAATTGAAAAATTTCCCTCAAAACTACAAATGCATTTGTAGTTTTCAGGGGCTTTAATCAACACATGCCCTAATGTCCTGTGACTGGAGTCTGGAACCCATATCCAAAGCAAATGTGCAAAAAAAATGATAGAAAGTATGAAAAACCGAAACCAAAACCAAAACGTTATGGGGTTTTTTTGGTTATGGTTTTTTCTTTGTCTTTTTTTAGTTTTTTACAGTTTTTTCATTTTCTGTTCTCAGGGATAGATTTAAGATTTTGCCACTCTGGGCTAAAATTTAAATGTCGTCCTTTCAGACAAACATTACCCCCCCCTCAAAAATTGTATTTTTACGAAACAATTTATTCAACTTTTTAATCAATATGTACTTTAGGGTGGAGTGAAAAAAAAACATACTTCGGATTTTAACCAAATTCAAGGGGGTGGTTCATTTTGAGTTGCAGACGCATCCTAGAAAATTTCAGATTCCTAGCTCAAAAGGGGGAGGGATCTGAGGGTGCTCAAAATGTGGTCACTTTTGGAAAAAAAAAACACAGTTTTTGCCTTTTTTGGGTTGGTTATCTGTCTGTTACGAGTACCTCGGTCACCCCACTGGAAAAGTGCAATTCAAGTTTCTACATGTCCTCAGGCCATTGACCTTGAAATTAGATACCACTTATTGCCTTCTACCAATAGGTCAAAAAGTTGCAGATGGCTGAAAAATCGAGATTTTTGAGTTTCAAAAAAATGAAATAACTTGTGATTGGTACCAAAACTGGATCTAAAGAGCTCCTATCGACGCAGAAAAATTATTTCGATTAAAAATTGAAAATTTTCCATTGCAGTCTTGCCAACTTTCGATTTTTGCAAAAATTGATTTTAACCATGAAAAATTAAGAAAATATAGATTTATTATAAAATCGGAAATTGGCAAGATTCCAATGAAAAATTTTCAATTTTTTCATCGAAATACCTAATTTTTAATTTTTTTTAAAATTTGCCGCCACATATTTTTTAATTCTTCGATTTTTAAAAAAATTTTCTACCATATATTTTTCAATTCTTCGATTTTTTTTCTTCAAAATTTGCCGCCCCAGAATTTTGCTGCGAGCTATAGCCCGCTAAGCCCCCCTGTAAATCCAAGAAGTGAATCGATCAAAACCGACTCATTTCTTCTCAACTTTGATTCTTAACAAAATGCCAAATTGAGGCGAATCTTTCAAAAAAATGAAAAAAAATGAAATTTTAGCTTTTAAAGCATTGTTCATACTTCATAATAGACATGAAAAGCAAAAATTGGAAGTTCCAATTGAATTTTTTTTTGCCACTGGGACATGATAAGTTGAAAAATTTCAACTTTTCACTTCCAAACGACATCAAAATTATTCGCACAATAAGAAAAATGTACGCTTGGAACCGAAAAATTGAAATATTTCAACTTTTCATTTCCAAATGGCAGAAAATTTTTAAATTGGAACTTCTAATTTTTGATTTTCAATTCTATTATGAACTATATGCTTGAATGCCTCATTTAAGCAAACATTTTTCGTACTTTGATAAAATGATTTTTTTTAAATTTCAAGTACTATCCAACTTTTTACCCCCCCCCCCGCCCCCCAGCAGCTCAAAAGTAGACCTTTTTCATTTTCTCAGGGATTGCCTATTCCTGTGGGAAAAAATTTAAATTTCAACATCAATAACCTACCTAAGGTGAAAAGTCATTGAAAAGTCCACAAACATTTTCATTCTAACCAAAACTCCAAAACCGAAACCAAAACCTTCATAAAATCATAGCAACAACCAAAACCAAACCGTTTGAAAATCTTAACCGAAACCGAAACCGAAACGTTGGAAAAACCAAAAACAATCTATGTCCCATCAAAACACACTTCAAGTCCCAGTGGAAATTCTCTTTTTTTCAAAAAATACCCCAAAATGGAATACTCGTATCTTTGAAAAATTTTCAACTCGTGCTTTTTAAAAAATTGAACTTTCGTATGACCCACTTTTCAAAATTTTCCTCCTAATTGAGAAAGCACAATAGGCAAAAATGTAAAAAAATATCCTAACGACACAGAATTTTCCCCTACACAATCTCAATACAATATTGCAATATTAAAATACCAACTCGATCACAGATTACATTAGTTCCATAAACAATAATCAATCATCAACCGATTCAACAGGGGGTCCCTACGTCAAACTACTTGTTTGGCACATTGAGCATAAAAAAAATCACCAGTTGAAAAATTGTAGGTTGGCTTTGGCTTTGAGAAGTATTAATGACGGGATAGAAATTTAGAATATGGCAATACGAAAGCTGAACGAGATGAACTTTCAATCAGTACAAAGATAGATGATCTTAAATACATTTAGTCAGCCTTTTTTTTCACAATAATCAAAAATATTCATCAACAGAGGCACAAATCGACTAAAGATTAGTAAGGAAAGGATGGAACGTATATTTTTAAACGCTACTTGAAACTGGTCTTCGAAAACCATAACAATAACAATATGCCGGCGTGGTGCCGGTAACCAATATTAGTAATATTGAACGTGTGCTCATGTTCATCGTTCATAAGTTGATATTTTCATTTACCAGAAATATCAGGAGACGATTTCGCACAAAAACTTGAATTGTTTTGGATAATTACGGTTTAAAAAGAGCGAACAGACTATTCAGTGTCGAAAAAGATGAATGAATTGGTATTGCTAACAAGCTAACATCGATAGTACGTAATACGTATTACTTCAAATGATTCAATTCCGAAACCTTACGACATAATGGAGCGAGAATGAGGCTTTCAAAGATAAATTTAACATTTTACTCAAACAATCCCTTTATTTTCAAGTTATATCTTTTCGATACACTTGTACTATTTAAACATGGCGATTGGTTTAGTCTAACACAGCATTTGAACGACGAACAAGGAACACATCACATACCAAATACGTACGAAATCGAATTTCAAAATATCTCGATAAATAAACTTGACAAAACTCACCGAATAATTTTGACCTTCGATGGCGAATTCCAGGACACACTAATAAAAACACAAGACAACACAGATTAACCACACATACACCATAAAATCAAACCGTAACACCGGTAAGCTGTGAAAATACTTCTACAGAGATATTTTTAAACACACTAGACACAATTCCGCATACGAAAATGTAAACAATTATAAAAGTAATCGGCGTTATTAACACAAAAACCACGTGTAATCTAAATTAACGTAAAAGAAACCGCGCGTCGTGTACAATGCACGAACATAAATACACAACCGAAGCACGTACAAAGAAACTGCGTAGTATTCCAAGCGTACGGTATTGCGTTCACGTTTTCGCAGAGAACGACGCTAACGCTGTAAGAAAAGCGGTGTGGACGCGAAAAACCAATTTTCAAGATGGAGGGGGAATATTTGGCGGACGGCGGCGGACGGATGGCGCGGCGGTTAGAAAAGGAGCGAGGAGACGGGTTTATTATCAAAACACGAATATGTGTTAGTGGAGTAACACAATGTAACGTATTTCGGCTAGAGTCGGTTTTCGGCGAATTTCGTTGGCTTTTTTGGCCGTTTATGAGAGAAAAATAGCGGTGTACCCGATACGTTCTATTCTTCTGTCCTTTATCCTGCGAAAATATCCTTAAATAAAGAAAAATCTGACGTTTTCATCTTTATCCTTGTATCCTGGTTCATGATTTACATACACAATGGAACGGTTGTACGGATTGGGATATTTTTGACATCTTTTCAGTGGTTCTCAAAGGGTACCAATGATAACATAGAATGATAGAAATGAAGAAAAAAACCTCGAATAAAAGCAATTGAGCAATCATTTTCGAAATCAGTTTTGCGATTGGCTACGTTGTTGTCCTTTTCACGGATATTATACAATAAATAAAATATGTTGCGTGGTTTTTTGAACACCCTACCGAATTATGACAGATTAGAGAGATCACGTGAGTTAAGTAAGACTTGACAGTCATCGACACAGAAAATACACATTCTTAAAAACATATTAAAAGTAATGATTGAATGAATATAATCCTTTCGCTTTCGCTAGTTTTATATACCTTCAGCTAGAAGTTAATGGCACAGTGGGAACCTGCATAAGTACTGAATAGCTCAAATTATTACCAATAATGCCTAGGACCTGTGTCTACATCGGTAGCTTATTGCAGATTGGAATCAAAGCTACTAGTACCAATAAGTAAAGCGCATACAATGTACGCTGTATTAATCAGTAACAATGACTGACCATTTCTACTCTCACAAACGCAAAAACCAACGAAATTTTCAATAAAAACGCCACGGTTTGCTCAGGCAGACGATAGATCAATTCTCATTTCAAGTTCTGATCTGACTGAACAAATTCGTCGATAATTACACTACAACGATGTGCTGAAAATTAACTATAGGTACAGCGTACCACTTCAGGAGCTTTTCCACTCACTTATAGCATAACACATTTGGCTCACCTTTGATTTCGAATTGAATGTGTCACTTCAAAAGGGGCACATACGATGCATATGTACTTTTTGAGGCGACCGAAGATTCGGATTCTATGAACTTTTTTCTTTCAAATGAGACCTAGCGGAGCTCCCTACCTTGAAAACTCAGCCCCCTATGGCAATTCCAATACCGCAAACCAACGAAAAAA
>FIZU01051302.1:0-11867 GCA_900064475.1 Pseudococcus longispinus
TTATGTTATTATTTTTTTTTTGCTTGGCGGGGCAGTCCGACCGGACTGCTTGATTGTTGGTAGACCTCGTAGAGTGGCCAGATATGCATCAATTAATTCATTTTACCATGATTAGATTTCTTAATTAAACTATTTAAAAATGTGACAAAAAACAAAAGAAAACAGAAAAATGTTTAAGAAAAAGAATAATGTTGAAACCCCGGTATTGAGTTAGCTGTTTTTAGTTAAAAATGACAAAATCCTCTAAAAATCCAAAAATTGGTCAAAAATCAGGCATCGTAACTGGTTACTTTTTCCATTGTTGATTACTTTTTGTTACTATTTGCTCCAAAAGTTACTCAAAGTTACATTTTTCACGAATTTAAAGTTTGAAAAAATCAATAAAAGGTGAAAGAAATCAATTTTATATTTCTACTAACTTTTTGGACTTGGAAAATTTTCGGAGAGAATGCTGACTTTTAGACACTTTGTTAGATAAATAATTTAGACTTTTTGAATTTCAAAAGTTTTATAAATCAGGGTAAAGTAACTTTCTGATATTTTGTCAAGCAGAATTCTAGGATTTTTAAAATTTGAGATATTGCGCTGATTTTCAGACATTTTGTCAGTCTTTTTTGGACTTGGAAAAATGTTTAGGTTTCCATTAACTTTTTGAACTTGAAAAATTCTAGAGATAAAGCTGACCTTAAGACGTTTTGTTAAACAAACAATTTAGACAATTTGAAGTTAAAATTTCTTTTAAAATCTCAAATATCAAGTCTTTATGAACTTATAAAATTCAATAAGCAAAAGCATATCTTATGTTTTATAGTTTCACGGGTTGTATGAAAATGGGAGGACATTTTGCACCGATTTTTATGAAAATTTTGACCATTCAACAACATTTTAAGCAATTTTTTTGATTTTTTGACCCTTATAATCATATTTTAAATGATTATGATAATTTTAACCATTTTTACAATGTTTGAATCACTTTTATAATTGTAAATTTTCCAAGTCCAAAAAGTTACCCGAAGTAACAAAATTGGGCTATTTTATTTCTTTGGAGTACACGGAGTTTTGAAATATTTGTATGACTATTTTAATCAATCAATCAATTTTTTTAAACAAAATTTTAAAAATCAAATTCTCCCTTAACAATTTTACCTAGATACTTCTGAAGATACGTTGTAAAATACCTCCCAAAAAGCAAATTCGTTATAAATTGAAACTCCAAAAAGGCACAAGACTGAGAAATCGTTCTTCTATCGAATGTCCTTTGTGCCCGCAATAATTACTGGTATTCGTTCGAAAGAAAGAACAGTTGTTTGATTCGATTTCGTTTCTTTATCTCACACCTTTGGATTTAAAAAGATTAACCATCGATAAAGTCTTCAAAGAAAAGCCGAATTGTAGGTATGCCAAAGACGACGGGACGGGACGGGGTAAAGGTTTAAACGCATTTTAGCACGAGGGTTTTCAAACAAATTTTAATTGTTTTTCACGTTCGCACTTTGTCACATCGTTGAGCGAATCGCTTTGTGTTTGAATTTTTCATCGCCAAGCTTTTTCACGCCTCCTTGATCCTGCAATGCAATTACCTGTACCGATTCAGGATCGAGTCGAATCTTCAATTAAATTTAAGAAATTTAAACTCGAATCGAAGCTTTGTAAAATAAAGTAGCCGATTCGTATACAGAAGTTTGCACGAAAATGATTTTTTTACTTGCTGCGTAAAATCGTATCGTATATTTTCATTTTCTCTTTTTTCGCCGCATGCTGGATAATTGAAAAATAAATCTGGGGTGCGAAAAAAATAGCCTGGAAATAAGTTGCCGCGTGGAGATTAGAATAAGCAGCCGTTTCATGAAAAAAATGTATTCGAAATACTCGAAAAATACTATTTCGGTGATCTTATATTATTTTCACGAGTTTTATACTATTCTATCTTTGCCATAATGCGCGAGAAGAAACAATGAAATAAAAACTCGGTTGTTTGTACGGATCGTGTACAATTGTATATGACGCTGTTGAGGCTCGAGGACAAAAAAATCAGCTCTTTTTTCCCTACGGTCTTGTCTGCTTCAGATTTATCATTTATCATTGTTGATACCACGTCACAGTTGAAGTTTTTTTCGACGGGTGTAATAAAAGAGGGTTTTAAAAAAAGGAGTGGTCTTTTCACGAGAAAGAATTTTTCGTAATTCTTCACTATTTATATAAATTGCATTTTCAACGTGGATGTTTTTGGATTGGAGGTTTATTTAGGTATTATGGGGGGGGGGGCAGAAAAATATTGAGGGTAGAACGTTACCTGATTTTTTGTTGAAAATGTCAAAAATTTAAATTTTTTGGTAGTTTCAAACATTTTATGAATTTTTATTGCAATATCATATTTTGATATAATTTTCAAAGTTGATTGAAATTTTTTAATCGATTTTTTTATCGAAATTCCAGATTTGTGATACATTTGTAAATTTTTCTCCCAATTGCCTTCCTTCAATTAAGAAGTTTTGAAAATTTAAAAAATTTTTATTTTTCATAAAAATTTAATATTTCAACTTCAGTTGTTTTCTCCAAGGAAAAATCTTGTCCCATTTCTATTACATAACTTGATGCTGATATTAAGCATTTAATTTGTATGAAAATCTGATCCCAGAAGCAAAAGCAAATTAATAAAAATAATAAAAATAAGCCTGAAACGATTTCGCCGAAAATAATCATCTGTTTTCACGACGAATTATTTACGACTCGGACGAATATTGAAAATAAATTTTTATAAGTTGATAATTGTCGCCGGAACAAGAAACCTCCGGAGGAAGGTTATTTTTGTATCGTTGAAAAACTGAAGAAAAAAAATTATATTTTATTACAAAGTTTTATCCGACTGTCGTGCGAACTTAAGGCAATATCTCAAGTAAAACATTCCTTTAAAAACTTAACTCATTTATTTACCGAATAAACAAAACAAAATGGAAAACTTTACATAGTTGAGGAATTGTGGGCGAATTTCACGCGTGTATGAAAGTTCCTGTATAATATAATTTGTGGCGAGCTTTTTAATTCGACGATAGAGTAATTTTTTATCTTGTAAATCTGCTCTGTATATACAATCATCGAATACAAATTATTCATCTGCGGAGGTGGCATCAATGCAAACAAAATTTTGTCAAGTATATAGGTAATATTCGAATTGGTTGAATGGTGTAACGCGCATAATTTCTTTTTAAATTGGCCAAATTGTGTGCGAGTAATTTGTACGACCACGTTTTAAGCATTAGTATTCAAATCTGCCGCGTGGAAGCAGTAAATAAACGCACATTAGTTATTACTTCCGCGAATTCAATTGTAGAGATGAAAATACACCCTAACATTTTAATAGGATTACACGTGGAATATTCGTACGATATCAGATTTTATAATCTTGAATATTAAGCGAAAAGGTACACATATGAATTTCGGCTTTGTATTTATTCTAACTTACGTACGTTTAGCTACACTTTTACGACAGAATTAATTAATGTGTCAATTTTTCCGCGCAGGTTATGATAACATTAATTTTCGTTCAAGTTATCGTGGATGAAGTTCATAACGAAGTTAGCCCGAGTGAGTTTATTTTCATTATTTTTTTGTTAGATATGTAATTTTAGTCGCAGATAGTCGTAGGATATACGTCTGAACGGCGGTGCATTCCTGATGAAATCGGTTATGTATTTGTGGGTTATTTTATGTTTTAAGAGCCTTATTAGCTTTCTAAGCTACTTATTAGTTATTGGTAAATTGTCTCACCTTCCATCGAGGACATAACGTATACAAAATTTAGATCATGATTTCTCAAATGGCATCGTAAATTTTCAAAAAGAAATTTCCCTTGTTCCGCTGGGGAAGCATTTTGCTTTTTCAACCACCATGCTACAATCTGAAAAAAGTTCAGGGGATAAAAATAATTTCTCCGTTCATTTCCATTGGAGGATGAGTTATGACATCGAGAGTTTTTGGACCTTTTTTTTTTTAGCGTAGGAGAATTTTTTGGACTTGGAAAAATTTTCAGATTTCCATTGATTTTTTGAACTTGAAAAATTTTAGAAATGATGATGAGTTTTAGACATTTTGTCAGACTTTTCTAAAGATGGAAAAATTTTCAGGTTTCAATTGGCTTTTTGAACTTGGAAAATTTTAGAGATAATACTGAGTTTTGGACATTTTGTTAGACAAACAATTCAGACTTTTGTCAAATTTTTTTAGGCTTGAAAATTTTTTAAGATTTCCATTGATTGAAAATGTTGTTAGCACTGTGAAAAATTTCACAAAAATCATGCGCAAATATTGTAAAAATTTTTAAAAGTGAAAATGATTGAAAATGTGATAAAACTGATTGGAATTGCTGTAAAACTTGGTGAAAATATTGCTGAAATGGCCACAAAATCATGGAAACTGTCGAAATTCTTGAAAAAATTGTTGAAATTTTCATAAAAATCAATTGGAGATAGTTTCAAAAAATCATCAAAAGATTGTGAAAATCGTCGAAAAATCACATAAAAACTGCTAGAATTTTCACAAAAATTTCATCATTTTTTTACAATTTTTTCGTTGTTTTTACTAATTTTTTCAAATGAAATTTTGCGAATTTCACATTTTTTTGGTTTATGGCATTTCAGCCAATTTTATACTCATTTTCCAACGATTTTTATGAATATTTACGAAATTTTCGATACCTTTTTATGTGTTTTAAACTAATTTTTCCAACGAAATTTTTACTGATTTTTATTGAAATTCAGGAAATTTTAAAGAAATATTCGATGGTTTTCATGATTTTAATGATTTTTATTCAAATCTTAAGAATTTCAACGACATTTTTGACAATATTATCTAGTGCTTTTTTGACAGTTTTTGCAATTTTTTTTTTTGATTTTTGTAAATATTTTGACAAGTTTAATAACAACTTTTTCGACGATTTTCATTATTTTTTCAGATATTCTTGTTATAATTTTCACAAGATTCTTAACAATTTTCATGATTTTTTGACCATTTCTTAATATTTCTGATTTTTATAAAAAATTTCAAAGTTCTTATAATGAATTATTTTTACAATATTTTAAATAATTGTCACTGATTTTCGTTTCTGAGTTTGGGATTAAATCAGCGGTTGGACTTGAGGGTGTAATAATCGTGTGCCTACATCCTAATAAAAGAAAAAATTGGTCGATATGACTTTAACCGAGTCGAGAGGTTAACTTTTCAAAATTTAAAAATGTGATACAACATATGAGAGGGGTGAGTGATATAGGTACTAAATAGAAAATATTTCTCCATAAATACGAACACAATTTTGGAAGGGGTGGAAAAAATCAATAGAAAAAATTTGCGGAGTTGTTCAAAGCAAGTATTGGATCTGGTGCTGGAATCGATGAAGGGGGGGGGGAGGGGGTGAAACAATATTGAAAATTTTCTTGAATCAATGTATAGGATAACTATGGTAAATAATATGGAGGAGTCGTTATTGGAACAACTTTTAGACTTTTTTATTATATAAAATAAATGTAGCTAAGTATATTTTTGAAACAAAAAAATTTTATTAAGGCGTCTGGATGGCTGAAGTAGAGAATTTGGACGTTTAAATATATATGTATTGCTGGTAATAATGTTTTTATGCCTTGCATTTGAACAATATACCATATCGTTGGTAGTTCATTTAAATGATTTAGATTTGGCGAAATACACGTTAGGATGAATTTCTTACAAGTATATTTTTTTCGTACACATTATCGAATAACTAGGGATATTTTTTATTCGAGTTGAAATTCACTTTGGTTCGCTGCTCCCTATTCGGACGTTTCTTCTATCTTACATACTTGTTAGGATTTCGATCGCTGGCGATTTTAAATCGAATTATGAAAAATAGTATATGCACTGGACGTGGTGGTACCTAAAGCCCGGGATAGATAAATATCGAATCATTTTCGCAACAGTGGTTTCAAAAAGAATGGCGAATAGATGGCGCGCGAGTATCTATGGAAAATCATTTATGTGTCGAGGGAAAAAATTGTTCGTACGTTGGAAGGAATACAAATATGTGTGACACAATGAGCATTACAATCGATGAAAAGTTTCCCTTCGGAGCGGAATGTTATAACCTACCTGAATATCAGACTAAACTATACGTACCTATATAGCTTAGGTACCTACTATAGACGATCCATCTAAACGAACATATACATATAGCTCATGTATACCAGATACGTAGAGTAAAACACGTTATACGAGGGTATTAAAAGTATATAGCGACACGACGTGGAAATGAATAAGTTATGGCGAAAATTGATGATCGTTGGTGTATACTCATTTCGGGGTAGTTAGGTTGGCGCGATGCAAGGGTGCAGGAAAAGTTCATTATCGTTATAAAAGGTATAATGGATAAAAATGTTGGAGTTAATTATTTAACGAGGGGAATACCTACGGTTTCGGGGCGATATTTAATTTCCAAATTATATAATACGAGTATTAAACCTAAGTATATATATTTTATACGTAAAAAGGAAGGGGCAACAGATGGCTTTTATGGGTTATAAACTTATAAAAGTAAATAGCGGTACTTAATGAATGAAATTCCGGGCGAAATAGAGGAAACGTCGCTACGTATAAAGTTGAATAAACGTTTAAACTTGTCCTGACATTCGGTGACGAAATACTATACGGATGGCGATGGCGACGTTAGCGTATATGGGGAACATCTCAGGGGCAGGAACAGCCCTTCGCAGCCTTCCACCCCCGTGGCAAAATACTAAGAAAGTTTTAAGGTAGCATATTTCGAGCGACATATTTATCAAGACGCATATTAGGATTTTTTCTTCTTTTTTTTTTATTAACATCATAAATGAAACTTTTTTTTCTCTCGTGTCGCGCTTCGTCATACTTGTTTTATGTTAATATATGATAATGCGGTTGTTATTTATTTCGTCGCTTCAACTGATTCTTGCTTAAAAGTTTAAAGAACTTAGGTTCGTGTCGAAAATCTAAAGAAAGTTTTCCTATACGGTATTATATGCAAAAGCCAAGTCGACAGAACAAAGGCAGTTTTCGCGAAAGTATTTTAACCCTTTTGGGATTTCGACTGGAAACTATTCGAATATCAACGAAGGGATGAGATACTATAGTGTCTATAAATCCCATGGCTCGTTCGACAGCCCCCAAAATAACATTCGTTGCATCCGCAATAAGTCTTGAGAAAATTGGGATCGGATGTACATAAATCTGTTTACATTTGCATTACATAGAGCGCGAGCGAGCTCGCGAACGTTTTTTTTTCTCGCTTCTTTATTCCTTTTAAAACGATTTTTCTATTTGTTAAATCGTCGGGTCGGACGTCTGGAAGCGGAGATTTGGGCAGATTGCGTGAAGGTGCGATGAAACGAGGTCGCGCAGATTGCTCGAGAATAGGTAGATGGACTCGAGGAAGCTTTAATGTGATTTAATTTTAAATTATCATCTCGTTTTCATCCGGCTGCCAGGTCGGTATTCCCAGACGATTTGGAATTTGTTCTTTCATAAAGTATTAGCTGTAATGCTTCAATATTTATAATGTTATTTGGCCATTTTCCCGCAGGGGTGTGAGTGAGCTGTGATGCGAGGCCGAGAGGGTTCGAACGCAGAAAATCTTTCTCGTTGTCATTTTAAATTGGCCATTTTGTCACGCCGTAGATGGTATTTTTTTTAATGGTGTAATAGAATGTTAATGCCGTGTTGAAAACTTTTCACCTTTTTTGTTTCGATGTACCTATTCCCCTCTTCGCCCGGAGATGAATTATTTATTTTGGCGAATCGATAGGTACCACGATGGATTTTCCAAGCCTTTGTCGGGTGATTGAAAATTTAACACGATTGGCGAGCGTATCTTTATAAATGTGTTTTTATTCGATATGCTTGTTTTTATTTTGACTAGTCATCATTCACCCATTTCTGACACGTTGAATCGGTTGTGCCATCTTGTACGTTGTGTTCGGCCGAAATTTCAATCTATCTGCGATACAATGGACTAGTCTATTGTGAATTTACGTATGTAGATTCGACGAGATAGCCAGTCTGCGTTTCCGTTTTTCTTTTGCAGATACGCCAGGCCACGCGTCGTTTATGGATTAATCATGTCCGGTAATGGAAAAACCAGCAAGTCTGAGTTGTCCTCGAGCCTTTTAAATTACACTATCGTGGCGTTTTTCCCATCGCAGAATGTATCGAATTTTATATCGGGTTTCCGATGACCCGTACGAAATGTTCGAATGATTTTTATACCCATTTTTCGAATGGAATGGAATGGCAACATTTGAAAAAAATGAGATGGATGTTGCGAAGAACATGGAGCAAAGTTTTCAGTATTTAGGCTTCTAATTCGTGAAGTAGTTTTTTTCTTTTGATTTGACATTGAAAATTGGAAGGTTGTATGATTTGGATTGACTATACCAACTTTCCAGTATTTTATTCCATTTGAGAGCGAAAGTGACATTTTTTCTTGTTAATTCAGTTTTTAGGACAGAAAAATCATTATAAAACACCTTTGAGAATTGAAATTGAAATCCTTACCTAGTAATCTTCAGATTTCGAATTGTGAATTAATTTTTGAAATTGAAAATTGAAAAAAATGCAGCCATTTGTGGGGGGAGGGGTAGCCGTTCCAGGCTTGTAGTTGTTGTCGTAGAGCAGAAAAAGAATATACTTAATACAAATATAATTATGAAGGTAAAGTACGAGTGTATAAATAATGTTTTTTGGTTTTAAAAAGTTGTTAGATGCTATGCTTTTGAATTGGGGGAGGGGGAGGGGGAGGGAGTAGCGTTTGAAGAGGAAGTTGGAAAACAAAATTTTTACCACGTTGTTTTGGCTTCTCCTTGTAATTGGGTAGGTATATGTTTTTACATTTAGATTTACCTAATTATCGTCAAAAATCAACAAATCCTTTCGTTTTTATTCATCTAAGCCTTCTTAAATTTATTTGGATCTTATTAGGGAAGGAAAAATCTAATTAAACCAAATTCAATCATTTTACATGTAAATGAATCGAAGTAGTTGGCTAGATTTAAAAAAAAATACTTGTAGACCTATTTCTTGTTTTTCTGGGTGCTGAAACAATAGGTACTAAAATCATATTCAAGTGAAACACAGTGATATCCAACAAAAAGTACAAGAATGTAGCCGAATTTGGAATTTCCCGCAGATTGAACCAATTCGCAAAAATTTTGCTCCATTCTCCGAAAGTTAGCTGAATTTTCGAACGGAAAGTGACTTTCGAAGTCCTTCTCGCACCAGCTCCATTTTCAACATGTGCTTATATAGAGCTAAAAAGTAACAACGAATATTAAATACCCCGTCTTGGTCAAATTTTGAATCCACTAGTAGCTTCAATTAAGCTGTTATTTCCAACACCTTTCGTTACGATACGTACCTACGTTCAGCTGCACAAGCTTTTATTTCCATACGCCGGTGAGAAAAATATAGCTCAGATATGCTTTTAAGAGAAAACTTTCACGAGAGAACAATTTCGCAAAACTCTTATATCGAAGCGAATCGGCGAGGCGCGGCGGCATCATCCGTATCTGGAACAATTTCAAACCATGTATAAAAAATAAACCTAGCTTATTGTTTTTTCATCCGAAATCTAAAGCAGTTTTCCAGTCGAGCTTACCGCATTGACGCGGCCATCGGTAGAAATGATTCTTCGCCGATTCTCTAAGTCAACTTGGTACGTACAAAACCTCGATATAGAAATCATCGCGGGTACATTCGCGGTTCGATGAGAAAAAAACACGGAGAGATGAATCCCCCCATTTCGCCATCTTTGGAAATACAATTTTTCAAACCTTTCAAAAGTATGAAGTCCAATACGCGTTAGAAATATTTAAACATCAAATTTCATCTTTTATTCGATTTTTCACTACCGCATCCGCATCGGCGTGATGCTATACGATAAACCCATCGTATGAAATTTTTCGTCTGTTCGTGAAAAATTAATTCGGCTAAACTTTGAAAAATTTATATTTGGCGTGAAATGTTAGATTGGATGCGAGTTTTATTTATTTTTTTTTGCCAGCAGTAGCTTATTTTTTTTCCTTCGTAACGTGCGAAAGTTTTGTTTTGTTTGGAACTAAGGGGGTGGATGGAGAGGTAAAAATATTAAAAATTATTTTTCAATGTTACACTACGCCAAATATACGGAACTGTTTTACGAACTAGCGTTTTTACGCCGGCAGTAAATTTTCAAACTGACTGCAAGCTTCTGTATGAGAAAATTTCAAACTGCCAACACATGGGTGGATTTTTTCACCGCAGCTAGCTCGAAAATCGCGAATCTACCGTTGGAAACGTTACTGATACCGGTGGTTTAGTAATCCACGTAGATTCATCGAGCCAAAAATTTGATTTAATTTTTTGTTCGATGATTTCGGCGAGTTGATTTTTATATTCGCATAGATTCGAACAGTCGTGCAGCAAGTGACCGTACACACTTTGGTTGTTGAATTGAAACTTTTTTATCATTCCTCGAGTTGGCAAAACTTGGTTGAAAACATGAAGAAAGAGAAAGGCAGATAGCAAAAACAAGCTATCGGATGTAGGTTCTCAAATTTCATGATCCTACAACCTATAAGATGTTGGTTCTCCATTTATTTGGTCCTACAACCTATAAGATGTAAGATGTAGGTTCTCAAATTTTTTGATCCTACAACCTATAAGACGTTGGTTCCCAACTTTGTTGGTCCTACAACCTATAACATGTTTTGTTGGTTATCAAATTTCATGATTTCACAACCCATCGGATGTAGGTTCTGAAATTTCTTGATCGTATAACATATAAGGAATGTTGGCTCTCAATTTTTTTTGGTCCCACAACCTATAAGATGTAGGTTTTCAAATTTCTTGACCCTACAGCCTATAAGATGTTGGTTCTCAAATTTCTTGATCCTACAACCTATCGGATGTAGGTTCTCAAATTTTTTGATCCTACAACCTATAAGATGTAGGTTCTTAATTTTTTTGGTCCGACAACCTATAAAATGTAGCTTTTCAAATTTCTTTACCCTACAACCTATCGGATGTAGGTTCTCAAATTTCTTGATCCTACAACCAATAAGATGTTGGTTCCCAATTTTGTTGGTCCTACAACCTATCAGATGTTGGTTCTCAATTTTTTTGGTTCTACAACCTACAAGATGTAGGTTATCAAATTTCTTGACCCAACAGCCTATCGGATGTAGGTTCTCAAATTTCTTGATCCTACAACCTATCGGATGTAGGTTCTCAAATTTCTTGATCCTACAACCTATAAGATGTTGGTTCTCAATTTTGTTGGTCCTACAACCTATCAGATGTTGGTTCTCAATTTTTTTGGTCCGACAACCTATAAGATGTAGGTTTTCAAATTTCTTTACCCTACAACCTATCGGATGTAGGTTCTCATATTTCTTGATCCTACAACCTATAAGATGTAGGTTTTCAAATTTCTTGAGCCTACAACCTATTAAATGTAGGTTCTCAAATCTTTTGATCCTACAACCTATAAGATGTTGGTTCCTAATTTTTTTGGTCCTACTGCCTATAAGATGTTGGTTATCAAATTTCTTGACCCTTCAACCTATAAGATGTTGCTTCTCAATTTTGTTGGTCCTACAACGTATCGGATGCATTGAAGCATTTTTTGAAAGATTTTCTTGAATTTTAGTGGGGAAAATTGCACATTGTATGGCATGCCCATTAGGGTGGAGTGAAAAAACAAAATTTTGGAAATTATAAAACGCTGTACCGGCAAAAGGTGCCTTTTGGCTTCAAAATAAAGCCCCTAAAATTTTATCAAAAAATATTGATATCTTCAGGTCGCGCAACGAGCTCAAAGTTTTCCCGAGCGT